>JAJPUD010006913.1:0-47083 GCA_023553655.1 Myrmecobius fasciatus | reverse complement strand
AATTGAATAGATGCCCTTCAATTGGAGAATGGCTGAATAAATTATGGTATATGAATATTATGGAATATTATTGTTCTGTAAGAAATGACCAGCAAGATGATTTCAGAGAGGCCTGGAGAGACTTACATGAACTGATGCTGAGTGAAATGAGCAGAACCAGGAGATCATTATACACGGCAACAACAGTACTATATGACGATCAATTCTCATGGACATGGCTCTCTTCAACAATGAAATGTTTCAAACCACCTCCAATTGTTCACTGAAGAAAGCCATATACACCCAGAGAGAGGGATGTGAAATGTGGACCACAACATAACATTCTCATACTCCTTGATTGATGTTTGCTTACATTGTGTTTCCTTTATCTGATTTATCGTTTGTGTAGACAAGATTTTTCTTGCACAACAATGACAAGTTTGGAAATATGTATACATATATTCGATTTACCAATATTTTAACATAATTAACATGTAGTGGATATCCTGCCGTCTAGGGGAGGGGTGGGGAGTTGGGGGGAAAATTTGTAACAGAAAGCTTTGTAAGGGTTAATGTTGAAGAATTACCCACACATATGTTATGCAAATAAAATTTAAAAAAAAATAATGTTTTCTTTTTTCTGTCCTTTTTAATTCTTTAATGGGGGTAGGGGAACAGCACTTGAGGGAGAAAAAATAAATTTTTGTTTTAAAAAAATGAAAATTAAAATATCAGTCCAGTAGCTTCTTCTAATAATGACAGGGCTGCCCTGCTGCTTTGATCATATACAAATGTTATGTTATGTTAGAGATGACCATCTGCTAGAGTCAAAGTCGAAATTATTATGTTTGCTAAACCAAATTAGTTCCCATAAGGACACCTAAAAGCAACTAGGTGATTACAGTAGAGATAGCACAGAATTTGGGGTCAGGAAGCTCTGAGATCAAATCTAGCCTCAGGCACTTTTTAGAAGTGTAGCCTGGTCAGTACCTAAGTAAGCAGTACCTACCTTCCAGGGTTGTTGTGAGGAAAAATGAGATAATATTTGTAAAGCACTTAGCATTGTTCCTGGCAAATAGTAGTTGCTTAATAAATGCTTTTTCCATCTCCCTGACAAAAAGAAGATAGTACTCTTCAGATGGTACTGTCTCACCTTCTCTCTGGTGACCAATCCTTCCTCCATCTTGTTTTACTTTCTTAAAGAATGGTAATATGTCAACATGCTCCATTCACTGTCACATTCTCTATGAGTTAAGACCTCTTTGGCAGGGGGACAGGACAGTCGTGGTTGGGAAAGGATCCAGAATAAGCCAACAAAAAAATTATGGGTCCTTAATTGTCAATTTGGGGTTGCTACTTAGCTGTTGACTACTAGACTGATACTTTTGATGTTTATTCAGTTTTATTTATTGCTCTTTTCTTTTAGGAAATCATAGATAAGACAAGGTCTTTCCTGCTGCAAAAGGAAATAGTTTGTTACCACTTAGCACTGTTGTTTTATTAGCAGATTCCTTTAGAAAGCAACAAGAATTCCATAAGAAGAAAACAAACAAATTAATGTGGTCTTGACTGTCAAAACAGGCTTTCAAAAATGGATTGTGAAGGGGTAGGCAAAAGACATTGGAACAGGTAAAGTATTTTTAATTCCATTTTTAACTAAGAGACATGCTTCTAAGTCCTGGCTTTCCTGGAAATGCAAGGAATAGGGTGTAAAGAACAGACCTTTGGAGATCATTTTATAGGTAACAACAAGACTATATGATGATCAATTCTGATGGATGTGGCTCTTTCCAACAATGAGATGATTCAGGCCAATTCCAATAATCTTGTGATAAAGAAAGCCATCTACACCAGAGAAAGCACTTTGGGAACTGTATGTGGATCACAACAGAGCATTTTCACTTTCTGTTGTTGTTTGCTTGCATTTTGTTTTCTTTCTCAGTTTTTTTTTCCTTTTTGATCCAATTTTTCTTGTGCAGCAAAATAATTGTATAAATATGTACATTGGATTTAACATATATTTTAACATATTTAACATGTATTGGATTACCTGCCATCTAGAGGAGAGGGTGGGGGAAAGGAGGAGATAATTTGGAACAGAAGGTTTTGCAAGGGTCAGTGTTGAAAAATTAGCCATGCATATGTTTTGTAAATAAAAAGCTTTAATTAAAAAAAAAAGAATAGACCTTTGAAATATTTCACTCACGTTCATGTGTGGTGGCTTCATTATAAGGCACAAGAAAAAACATAGGGTCAAGAAATCTAAGAAATCTAGGGATCCTTTCTAGTTCTGAGACCTATGATGGTGCAGTGGGTTTAGGTTGGGTGAATCTGGGTTCACATCCTGACTATGGATGAAACATTGACCCTTGCTAGGCTCGTCCCCCCCCCCCAGGAAGCTGGGTATGGCTCCTTCTTTATCTCTTGTAACCCTCTCTCAAGGATCTCTTCTAGTTTTTTTGCCTTCAGTTGATATTTCTAGCAATACCAACTATAAATGTCCCAATTCCATATCTCAAAATTCCAGTTAGACATCTCTCCTTGGATTTCCCCTTTGTGCCTCAAATTAGCATGTCCAAAACCCAATTCATCATTTCTTTCCTTAAATCTGTCTCTTTTCCCAACTTCTTTATTCAATGATATTACCATCTTGTCATTTACCCATGCTTAAATACTAGGACTAATCATTGACACCCCCACACACACTTTTACCCTCACCCAAATACTCACTTAGTTGCCACGTTCTGTGGATTTTACTTTTATCATACATCTTGTTCCCAATCACTTTGCTCCATACACACTACTACCACCTTAGTTCAAGTAACATCACCTCTCACTTGGGTTATTTATTTTAGTAGTCTTCTAAAGATTCTCTCTGCCTATTTTTCCTCTTTCCAATCCATCTTTCACAAAATGGCCAAAATACTTTCCCTAATTCAAGGATCTAACCAAATCACTCTTTTGCCCATTAGCCTTCAGCAACTCCGTCTTTTCTATTGGAAAAAATACACACTCTTAAGTCTGGCTCTTAAAGTCTTCTACAATCTAGGACAAACTTAACATCCTAAGATTATTTCACAAATCTTTTATAAAGTGTGGCACAATGAATGGAGAATTAAATATGGAGCCTGGAAAACCTGGGTTCAAAACTTATCTTAGATGCTGATTAGATTAAAATCATGGGCAAATTGATTAGCCTCTTTGAGCCTCATCTATAAAATGGGAATAATAATGCCTGTAGTTCTTACATCACAATGTCAAATGAGATCACAGGATGCAGTGCTTAAATATCAGTTGCTACTATTATATTTATCAATATCTTGCCTTTGATATTTACTAGCTGTGTAGATGATTATAAGCTATATATTTAGTCATTTTGATTTTCCATTTCCTTCTTCATAAAATGAGGATCATGATACCTAGAAAGGGGCAGCATAGTTGAGGATTCCAGTTTAGCTAACTTATCTGCATTTCTGAAAAGCAGAAGGAATCATTCTGTCTGTCATTATAGATATACTAAATTCTTAATGTATCATTGAGATGCTTAGTGGATAAAAGAGGCAAAAGAAACACAAGCTGGGACCAGAGGAACAGATTCAGCCCCTGCCTTCCTCTATGAGTTTACATCAAACAATCAATCAATCAACAAGTATTTACTAAATGCTTCCTATGTGCCAGGCACTTTGCCAAGTAATGAGGATACAAAGAGAAAGACTAAGTAGTCTGAGGGAGTATGTATTTTTTTTTAACAGGAGAGACAATATGAACATATATAAATATTTTCTTTTTTTAATTAAAGCTTTTTAGTTTCAAAACATATGTAAGGATAATTTTTCATCATTGACCCCTGCAAAACCTTGTGTTCCAACTTTCCCCCCACTTCCCCCAACCCCTCCCCTAGATGGCAAGTAATCCAATATATATTAAACGTTAAAATATATGTATAAATCTTTTCAAGACAGACAAAACAGGCTCTTGGTAACTTTGGATGGGATGTCACCGATATTTGGGGGGATCAAGAAAACCCTTCTCCTACGGAAGCTTGGTAGGGGTAGTAGTAAAGACCTGTTTGGTTTGCATTTCACAAAGAAGAAACAGGCCTGCCCCACCACGGGGGAAAACCAGCCAACCCAATTTAAATCTGTGTGGGAGGGTTACAAATGCAACACATTTGGTCCTTCCTACCAATTTCCTGGAAAAAGATCACTTGATGTTTCCCTGTGCCATATGCAATAGGTTTTGCTTTTGAAGACTGGATAGCAGAGACCTGTGGGGGAGGCGTGTGATTAACTAACTACTGTCCTTTACTACAAAAGGAATCCTTCTGAATGCAAAGCTTGACATAAAGCCTTTTAGCTGTTGAGCTGAAAGATTCCTTCTTTCTGGAGCCTCCTGGGGTAGTATCTACCCAGAGTATTTAATCTCAATTCCTATTTCTTTTTTTTTTTTCTTAAGGGAAAGTTGATGTCTTGTGTTAAAGGGGCCTCTAATTCTGTGGAAAACAATTGGGGCTTGCAAACGTGATTTCTTCCACTTGTGCAAAATGATAGTTTCTAAATCCCTCCTATTTCCAAGGAAAAAAAGTACTACTTTCCCAGGTTTTCCATGCATGTTCTCATATTGACAAAACACTGAGACAGACTAGCAAGCTGTGCTGCATTTGGTCAAGCCACAAACATATGACATTTTAAGAATCTTGGGCTTCTTTTTGTGCCTTTTAATCATTATAGTTTGGGTTGCATTAAGAAGGCATTAAGGAGATGATAGTTACTGCCCTGGTCAGAGCACATCAGGACCACTGTTGGTCAGTTTGGGTGCCTGTCTTGGGGAGGAAAGGAATAAGATGGGAAATGTCTAGAGGGAAGGAGTCAGACTGAAGGCCTTGACTGCTTAAAGGAAGAATAGTGCAAAGAGTGAAAAGAACTGAGCTTGAATTCTCATTCTGTTATTTACTAAGAATATGTGAGATTGGGCAAGTCACATCGTTACAGTTTCTAGTGGAGGGCCAGAATTTCAGAATTTGCAAAATCTGAGTTTCCTTCCAGTTCTATTTTTTTCCAATTTATTTATTTATTTATTTATTTTTTATTAAAGCTTTTTATTTGTATAACATATGTATGGGCAGTTCCTCAGTATTGATCTTTACAAAGCTTTCTGTTCCAAATTTTACCTCCAGTCCCCACCCCTCCCCTAGATGGCAAGAAGTTCATTACATATGAATAATGATAAAATACTTGACAAGTTGTTGTGCAAGAAAAATCCTATCTACAAGAAAAAAAAATCAGAGAAAGAAAACACACTGTAAGCAAACATCAATAGAGAGCACGAAAATGTTATGTTGTGGTCCACATTTCACATCCCTCTCTCTGGCTGTATATGGCTTTCTTCAGTGAACAATTGGAACTGGTTTGAGACATTTCTTTGTTGAAGAGAGCCATGTCTATCAGAATTGATCATCATATAGTCTTGTTGCCGTGCACAATAATCTCCTGGTTTTGCTCATTTCACTCAGCATCAGTTCATGAAAGTCTCTCCAGGCCTCTCTGAAATTGTCCTGCTGGTAATTTCTTACAGAACAATAATATTCCATAATATTCATATACCATAATTTATTCAGCCACTCTCCAATTGATGGGCATCCATTCAGTTTCCAGTTTCTAGCCACACTACAAAAAGGGCTGCCACAAACATTCTTGCACATGTGGGTCCCTTTCCCTCCTCTAAGATCTCTTTGGGATATAGGCCCAATAGAAACACTGCTGGATCAAAGGGTATGCACAGTTTGATAACTTTTTGAGCATAGCTCAAAATTACTCTCCATAATGGTTGCGTCCGTTCACAATTCCACCAACAATGTATGTGCCCCAGCTTTCCCACATCCCCTTCAACATTCATCATTATCTTTTCCTGTCATTTTAGCCAATCTGACAGGTGTGTAGTGGTACCTCAGAGTTGTCTTAATTTGCATTTCTCTGATTAATAGTGATTTGGAGCAGCTTTTCAAACGACTAGAAATGGTTTTAATTTCATCATCTGAAAATTGTCTGTTCACATCCCTTGACCATTTATCGATTGAAGAATGGCTTGAATTCTTATATATATGAGACAATTCTCTGTATATTTTAGAAATGAGGCTTTTATTAGAACCATTAAATGTAAAGATGATTTGCCAATTTGATGCTTCCCACCTAATCTTGTCTGCATTAGTTTTGTTTGTTCAGAAACTTTTTAACTTAATATAATCAAAATTATCTACCTGGTGTTCAATTAAGAGTTCCAGATCTTCTTTGGAAATAAATTTATTCCATCTCCACAGGTCTGAGAGGTAAACTATCCTATGTTCCTCTAATTTGCTTACAATATCACTCTTTGTATCTAGATCATGAACCCATTTAGATCTTATCTTGGTGTGTGGTGTTAGGTGTGCATCAAGCCCTAGTTTCTTCCACACTAGTTTCCAATTTTCCCAGCAGTTTTTGCCGAATAGTGAGTACTTATCCCAAAAGCTAGGGTCTTTGGGTTTATCAAACACTAAATTGCTAAAGTTATTACCTAGCTTGTCCTGATATCCTATCCTATGCCACTGATCGAATGCTCTATTTCTCAGTCAGTACCAAATGGTTTTGATGACCCCTGCTTTATAATATAGTTTTAGATCTGATACAGCAAGGCCACCTTCATCTGTCTTTTTTTTTCATTAATCCCCTTGAAATTCTTGACCTTTTGTTCTTCCAAATGAACTTTGCTATTATTTTTTCTAGATCTGTAAAATAATTTCTTGGGAGTTTGATTGGTATGGCACTAAATAAGTAGATTAGTTTGGGTAGTATTGTCATTTTTATTATGTTCCCTCTGCCTACCCATGAGCACTTAATGTTTTCCCAGCTGACTAGGTCTGATTTTATTTGTGTGGAAAGTGTTTTGTAGTTTAGTTCGTGTAGTTTCTGACTTTTCCTTGGCAGATAGATTCCCAAATATTTTATACTATCATCCATTCCCTTCTAATTCTAAATCGATGCTCTCATGCATGAGCTTATGAAATGGACTTTTTTTTTAAGCCTGGAAGAGAAGTCTCAGAAGAGGGATAATGTATCTGAAGTCCATCACTTCAAGTATTGGGTCTGTGGAAAGATTAGATTGGTTCTGCTTTGGCCCCAGAGGGAAGAAGGAAAAAGAACCCTTGAAAGTTGCTACAAAGAAAAGCTTCCTAATAATTAAAGTTTCCTCAAAGTGTAATGGAGGGCCTCATCATATGGTAGGTTCCATCTTTAATAAAGCCTGGGCGACTTGTCTTATGGATTATTCTTTTCCAGGGAGAGGCTGAGGATAACTTGTTTGGTTCCTTCCAATTCTGAAATTCCATGATTCTGTGATTTTGTCTGATTCTGGATAGCTGGGATAGAAGGGTAAGGAGTGGGCTTGATAGGGGGAGAAGCACCCTGTAGATTAAAAAAAAAGTTCTGCTTTAGGACCTGAGTTTGGAAGGAAAAAGGAAAAACAAACTTAGTAATACATAAGCACAGTCCTGGCATTACTACTCTGTAATTTGCTTTTATATAAGTTTTTCATTCTAAACAAAAAATGAAATCTTTTTAATGGGTCTTTTTTTGGGGAGGAGAGTTCAAAGACTACTTTTGTATTTTCATATACCTTTAAAATGGTTGAGAATCTAGGATTAGTATTTTTAAGGGCAGATAGCAAAGACCAGAAAGAAATCTCTGTGTTGATTGTTAGCACAGCTTCCTTCACCTTGAATTGAAAACCAATAATCATAATCTTTTTTACATAAGTAGCACTTTTCAGTTGAGTGTCAGAAAAGCTTTAGAAAGCATTCATTAAACCTCAAAACATATCAGTGGGTTATTGTAAGATTTGCATTATAAGCCTAAATACCTGAGGTTAAGTGATTCACCTAAGTTTACACTGTGGCATTTTGGGAATGAATCCATCAATCTTGACTTCCTCCCTAAAATTAGCCAGAATGCTCCCTTAACTTAATTTCCTTTTTGCTGTAAACTGTTTAGAGTATATTCAATAGCTGTATTAAGTATCAATAGCTGTCACTTTCAATGTCACCTAGAATCTAATAATAATATTGATTTGGGGAGAGATATTGAGAGAAAGAAAGATATAACTCAGAATTGTTATTATGTAATAATAAGTAAGATATAACCTACAATTATTCAGGCCACTGAATCCACCTCATATTTGAAAAGGAATTCCCTTTACAATATACCTGACAAGATATCGGTAATTTAGTCTTTAATTAAAGACCTCAAGTAAGATGACACAGAATCCAGGGGCAGGCCATCTCATTCTGGGAGAATTGTAATTTTAAAGAGGCTTTTCCTAATGTCCCACCTAAATGAATCCCTTTTCGATCTCCACCAACTGCCCCCAGTTCTGGTGTCTAGGGCTGAACAGAACCAAATTAATCCTCCTTCCATAGGACACCTGTCCAAATATTTTAATATAGCCATCGTGGCCTTGCTAAGTAAGTCTCCTTTCTCAGTTCCTTCCATTAATTCTCATGTGAGCCCCTTTTCCCTACCATCCTAGTTGCCCTCATCTAGATTTGTTCTACCTTATCAACGTTCTACTTCAAATTCAATTCCCAGAACTGAATCTAGAACGCTAGATAAAATCTGACTAGTTCTGGATACTTTCTTAATGAAGTCCAAGATTGCTTTAGCCTTTTTGGGTGCTATAAATCACTCGCTCATAACCAGGTCTTGGATTCCACTCATTTCATGTGGTCATACCTATGAATTGAGTCATTTGCAATTTTAGCTATAATCTATTATAAGATTACAACAATAATCTACAACAATACAAGATGGCTAGCCTGGAGGAAAGACCATCAGATGAGGAGTGGGAAGACCTGCTTCTAGTCCTGACTTTGATACGTCTCAGCCATATGATCTTAGGCAAATTACAAATTCTGGGTCTTGATTTCATCAGCAAGGAATTGTGTTAGATAAGAAATGCTATTTGATAACATTTTTATGGCAAAATCTTTTCTAAAATATAGCTTTCCCCTGTGGGTAATAAGGGAATAGATATTCAAATCTGAAGCAACTTCCAATAAGGATCCTATCATTTTTTTCTAGATTTTTCCTTGTCAAGTAAGTTTTAATTCTTTCATCCACCATGTCTTTTACTTAATTGGCAGAGATAAAAACAATGGAAAAGAATTCAAGAATTTCGCTTTTACGGGATCAAAGTGAAAATAAGAATCTTGGTATATAATTTTTTATGATTGACTAACCAGATATGGAAGAATGGGCAGAAAGATCAATAGTCCTGGAGTAGGGAGAGACTTGGGTTGAAACTATCCTGCCTCTCACAGTGGCTATATGATAAAAGGCAAATTCATTAATATCTCTGAGATTCATCTGTGAAATAGGATTACTTAATACTTGCAGTATCTACCTCTTAGAATTGCTATGTACATAGAGCATTCTGTAAACTGTTAATCCATTATAAAAATCTGAGTTTATGATTATCCATGGTAGAAGTACATTTCCCATAAGATCCTTAATCTATAACTTTCTAGTTTAACTCCCTATTTTAAAGATAATGAAACTGAGGCCTAGAGAAGTAAAGTGATTTAAACATGGTCACACAGATAATAAGAGGCAAAATTTGAACTTGGAATTGAACCCAGACCACCTAGAGAGCAATGTTATGGGTAGTGGTTAGGTTCTCACACTAATCCACAAAAATTGTTTTGTACAGTTACATCAGGAGCTAACTAGGTTTTTGAGAATTAAACTAAGAACCTAGCTACCATTTATAAACAATGGTTTCATGAGAAAATGAATTCCAACCAATTTCCAATATTTTTCAGAACTTCTTATATTTTATTCATAGTTAAATTCAATGCTATTTATAATTTAACATCTTTGTTTCTTTCATTGTAACCATCAGATAATTAACACAAAGTTTAAATCTAATAAAAAATTTAAGATTTACAACTGATGAATATATAACTATGACATGACTCCTTAGAGGCCTGTCTATAATCAGCCTGATTATTAGCAGGACTAGGAGTTAAGTGGCTCTAGGCCATAGATTTCAGGGCTGAAGCCCATCATACAAGAATTGTTCCAACCCATTTTTTCCCAAGTTAGCTCAGGGGAAGGATGGGAGTGGGTTTTGTCCCATCCATTCCAATCCCTGGAAATGGCCACACATGTCCACTGAGCTGTCACAAGGAACTCTCAGCAGGCTCAGGATCTAATTAATGATGTGCACAAGATGTGGGAGGTAATGTGATTTGGGAAATAAAAAAAATCTAAACTATAAAGTGTCAATGGAAATGAAAAAGTACTAGAGATATTAAGCCAGGTGGTACAACATTGAACACAAATGAAAATGTCTTATTTTTTTTTAATTGAATATTTTTATGATTGATGTTTATGTATTAAAAATGCAAATAGGCTGATTTTAAGCATATTATTGGCTGTTTTATTTTGAGGCATGGTGAGGTTCAGCAATGAGTCAGATCTTCTGCTCCCAAACTAGATCCATTTTGAAGGAGACCTATTTCTAAGACTAGCTGATAAATGTCACTTATAATAGGAAACATTTGCCTTTTGGCTAGATTGGTGAATTTAGGTAGACAATAATGAATTGCAGCTGAAGGGTGGAGGCTCTTTTTAAAAGCTGTATTTTTTTTTGTGCCAAATATAATGAAAAAAGTATGACTTCCAGCTAACATTATTGATATTCATTCAAAAAAGATTCCTGCAATGTGAATATTTCATACCAAAAAAACTGACAACTGGAAAATCAGAGGGGAGGAACATTAGAGTTCAGTACACAGGATGTGAGAAAGTAGGCAGAAGAAGAATCAAGAGATTTATTGCTATAGAAACAGAGAGACAAATTAAAACAAAGAACAAATATTCTTGGGGAGAAAGGAAAATGAAATATATTAAAATTACATCTGTTAGAGGAAAAAGCTGTATTTATGAGAAGGAATTCTAGAGTGCTGAAAAAACTAAGCTACACAATGGCATAAGATCATTGTTCAAGAGATGGAAAAAGACTTCAGGGACCAGCTAGTCCATCAACTTCATTTTACTGATAAAGAAACTGAGACCCAGGAAATTTTAAGAGGCTTGCCCAAGGTCATAGAAGTAATAATTGAAAGACTCTAGATTTGAATTTCTGCCCTCTGACTACAAATGCAATGTTCTTTCCAGTGTTGTTGTTGAGTGTTTTTCAGTCATGTCCTAATTTTTGTGACCCCATTTGGACACCATTTTTTTGGCAAAGATATTGGAATGGTTTACCATGTCCTTTTCCAGCTCATTTTACAGAGGGGGAAGCTGAGGCAAAAAAGATTAAGTGACTTGCCCAGGATCACACAGCTAGTAAGTAGCTGAGGCTAGATTCAACTCAGGAACACCATTGTACCATATTGGGTATAATTATTATTATTATTAAATTTTTTAAAAAATAATAACCTTATTTTCAAAATATATGCAAAGATACTTTTCAACATTCACCCTTGCAAAAAATCATTTCCTGTTATCTTAGCCAATTGGAGAAATGTGTAGTGGTACCTTAGAGTTGTCTTCATTTGCATTTTTCTAATCAATAGGGATTCAGAGCATTTTCTCATATCATTACAAATGGCTTTAATTTCTTTGTCTGAAGATTGTTCATATCCTTTGACAATTTATCAATTGGAGAATGGCTTAAATTGCTATAAATTTGAGCCAAAATTCTATATATTTTTAAAATGAAGCCTTTATCAGATTGGCTATAATTATTTCTTTTTTATTAAAGCTTTTTATTTTCAAAACATATGCATGGATAATTTTTCAACATTGATCTTTGCAAAACTTTGTGTTCCAAATTTTTCCCTCCTTCCTCCCACCTCCTCTCCTAAATGGCAAGTAATCCAATATATGTAAAATATGGTAGGAAATATGTTAAATCCAATATATGTATACAATTATCTTGCTGTACAAGAAAAATCAGATCAAAAAGTTAAAAAAAATGAGAAAGAAAATAAAATGCAAACAAACAACAACAAAAAGAGTGAAAATTCAGTATTGTGATCCACACTCAGTTCCCGCAGTCCTCTCTGGGTGAAGATATCTTCCTTCATCACAAAAATCATTGGAATTGGGCTGAATCATTTCATTGTTGAAGAGAGCCATGTCCATCAGAATTGATCATCATATAGTCTTGTTGTTGTCGTGTATAATGATCTCCTGGTTCTGCTCATTTCACTCAGCATCAGTTCATGCAAGTCTCTCCAGGTCTCTCTGAAATTATCCTCCTGATCGTTTCTTACAGAGCAATAATATTCCAATAATATTCATATACCATAACTTATTCAGCCATTCTCCAATTGATGGACATTCATTCAGTTTCCAGTTTCTAGCCACTACAAAAAGGGATGCCACAAACATTTTTGCACATGTGGGTCCCTTTCCCTTCTTTAAGATCTCTTTGGGATACAGAGAGAGGGATTTGAAATGTGTATCACAACATAACATTTTCATGATCTCTATTGATGTTTGCTTGCATTGTGTTTCCTTTCTCTGATTTTTTTCTTGTAGATATGATTTTTCTTGCACAAAAATGATAAGTGTAGAAATATGTATACATATATTTGATTTGTCAAGTATTTTAACATAATTAACATGTAGTGGATATCCTGCCATCTAGGGGAATAGTGGGGAGAAGGGGGGAAAAATTTGTAACAGAAAGCTTTGTAAGGGTTAATGTTGAAAAATTACCCATACATATGTTTTGCAAATAAAAAGTTTTGATAAAAAAAATCTGGAAAAGATCTCTTTGGGATACAAGCCCAGTAGAAACACTGCTGGGTCAAAGGGTATGCATATTTTGATAACTTTTTGAGCATAGTTCCAAATTGCTCTCCAGAATGGTTGGGTCCGTTCACAGTTCCACCAACAATGTATCAGTGTCCTAGTTTTTCCATATCCCCTCCAACATTCGTCATTATCATTTCCTCTCATCTTAGCCAATCTGAAAGGTGTGTATGGTACCTCAGCATTGTCTTAATTTGCATTTCTCTTATCAATAGTGATTCAGACCATCTTTTCATATGATTAGAAATGGCTTTAATTTCTTTGTCTGAAAATTGTGCATATCCTTTGACAATTTATCAGTTGGAGAATGGCTTGAATTCTTATAAATTTGAACCAAAATTCTATATATTTTTAAAATGAGGCTTTTATCAGATTGGCTATAATTATTTCTGAAGACTAATCTGAAACTTTGCCTGGAAAAAATTAAATGGAGATGGATGAATGCTTCTCGAATAATTTGCTAATACAGCTTTTGAGGCAAACTTAAAATTGTATATGCCACATAGTATTTCTCTGTTACTGATAGAAAAAAAATTCTGGTCAGTTTTGTGAGCCAATATGATCTAAGGAATAGAATTCTGAGCAATAATTGGTGCTAGACTAAAATGACCATGATCTTGAAGTAACAAGTCATAAACTCCAGAGCCTGAAGAGGGCTCTGGAGAAGTTATATAACTTTTCACCACTCAATTAACCAGGATGTTATCTACTCTTTGAGGCTGTTGTCTCTATATACAGATATGTATAGATACACTTAAGTATATAAACACACATGCATGTATGTATATATGCATATACATATATCATATGATAATGTCTTTGGATATTAATTTTTATATTTGTATAGATACTACCATAGAACATATATATTAAATATATAATACATAATATATCTATTTTCTAGTATTCAATTATTCAAGGTTCTTTTTTTATCCACTGGGGACTCCCTGTATCAATGCAGATTTTTATCCCTCTGTTACTTAGTAGGTTGTCTCTGAAAATTGCTTTGGCCAAAAATCCATCACCTTGTGGCCAACCTTGTGATAAGATATTGAATTTAGTTTGCCCAATCCTTGGACAATAGAAAATGTAACTATTTGTAGATCAGTATTCAAAATCTTTGCTTCATGGTAGACTGACAGAAATTATGCTATATTGGCTTATCCTTTGAGAACTCAGGGTCACCTCTATGTAGCAATGAGGCAACAGTAAAGTGGAAAGAACTTTGGCTCTAGTGTCAGAGGGCCTAGGTTCAAATTCTGCCCCTTATACTTCTCTTGGGACTAGAGACAAATCACTTAACCTCATAGGGACTCAGTTTCCTCAACTGAAAAATAAAGGGGTTTGATTGGATAGTCTCTCAGATCTCTTGTCCCTTAAGATCTTTAATTCTATGAAACATAAAAGCAAGACTTTAATGGAGAACTGGCTCTTGTTCTCTCTCACAGAAATGTTGTAAGGAGAAATGTAATAATGACTAGATCTGTGATAACCAAAAACAAACTAGCTCTTTCCAGTAAGGAATAATATTTGGTTTCCAGTACAAAATGAAGGGAATTGAAAGCATTCTTTGATACATGGAAGAGCACCCTTTTGTTCTTGAATCATGGGAATTATTGCTGAATGCATTCTTTCTTTTCACAAGTGAGGGACTCAATCTTGCCTTAAAATTCACCTAATGTGGCACCATAGCCACCCATGGGGCGGGGGTGAGGAGGGCAGTAGGACTGAATTCAACTCAGCAATGAGTCATACTTAATCAGAAGCAGGCAGAGCGTTATCTACACATACTCAAAAGGGGAGTATTGCTAGGCTGCAAGTGCCATAAAATGGGAATACTAGACATGTTATAAAAAAAAATTAGTCACTGATTTAAAAAAAAAAAACTATTACAAAACAACCCTACCCAAAGTGACCAGCATAAGTCACCTTCTGATCAACTTAAATTGACCTGGGAATAAAGAATCAGCATTATTTTATGGCTCTCCTAATGACCTATCATTAGAGTGGGCAGTTTCTAGTATAGAGGAGTGAGAAAGACATGAATTCAAATCCTGCCTCTAGGCAGAGAAGAGAAAAAATATTTATATAGCACCTACTATGTGTCAAGCACTGTACTAAGCATGTTGAGGTGTATGGGGTGTTGTTCATGTTGGACTAGTACCTCTGAGAGGTACTTTGAGGCCCTTTCCAAGTTGTTCAGCCACTTTTGGTGTCCACTTGTCACCCAACTCTCACCCATGGCTCCAAGAAGCTGCAGAAGTGACCATATCCTGGTAAATCTTTCTCAGTAGATGGGTTCCACCAGGATGGGGGTAACTAGCAGGCTCCTAGCTTCAGGGAGCTAGGAGGATGTCTGTCTCAAAGACGTCTTCCCCAGAGGAATGGGCAGGTTAGGACAATTTGTTCCAAAGGCCATGAAGGAGGCCATAGACAAACACTGAAGACCAGAGTCCTGCACTGCATCCTAGGCCATCACTAGCCATCCTGGCTTTTGTCTTCTCACTGAACTCTGCTTCACTTAAATCCAATTGATGAGTAAGTCAAGATATCACTCTAAGATGTCACTGATTCTCTTTGAAAATGAAGGATGAACAATAATAGCTAGACACTTTATAAATACAATTTCATTTGATCCTCACAAGAACCCTGGGAAATAGGTGCTAATATTATCCCCATTTTACAGATAAGGTAACTGGGGCAGATTAAGGCTTAAGGGACTTGCCCTGAATCACATAGCTAGGAAGTGTCTAAGTCAAATCTTTCTGACTCCATTGACAGCATTTTATCCATTGTTCCATTTAGTTGAGCCCATTTTAATTTGTCCTTTTTTCTGGAAGACAACCATGATGTCAGGGAGGTGTTGACATGACATGCAAGTGAGTTGTATTTGATCTAGGGAGATGTGTGCAAGGTCACCTGCCTCAATTTCTCCTCTAGAATCTTTTGGGTTCAGTGGCCAGATATAAATGAGGAGGATTGGAGCTGGCCCTAGGTGCAGCGGGAGACCTTGGTCTTTTTAAGCTGAGCTCTTTAACAAGTCTCTGACTAAGGCAACATCCAACAAGTAATTAGGGATAGATCGGGAGAAATGAGGCAAAGAATGAGCTTTTTTTTTTTAACTTAGTCTAAATTAATTAATTAATTGGAAAAGGAATCCATCTGGAAGGGGAAGACCCTCAGCGTTTCTGGCCAAAACAACTGCAGTTTACTTTCCCTCTGAAGCAATTAGGGCAAAACTAAGACCAGGTGAGCTTGGCTTGTGACCCTTTTGTTGGCCAATCAACAAGAGCCAGAGTGATTTGGGTTTAAGATTTGGTCCTTGGGAATGAAATCTAGCCCAAGAACTGGGAAGAAGGAAGGGAAGGAGGGAGAGGGGCAGAGAAAGGGAAAGAAAGAAAGGAGGCAATACAGCTAGTTGCCTCAAACTATCATTAATTGCCCCTGTCACTGTGCACTGGCTTTTTCGCCATGGACAAGTAACTCATTCTCTGATGGAGTCTTTAAAGTACATAATTTACAGAACAGGTGCTGATCTACATTGATAGAAGGAATCTCCTTATTGGAAATTATTTATAACAATGAAAAAAACAGATCTTATCCAGAAACAACAAAAACAGAGTAAGGACTCCTTTCACATCTTTTTGTCTCAGAGTCTTAGAGAGGAAAGGGACTGATGATACAGAATATGATGTAATGAAAAAAGCACTGGACTGAGTGTCAGGATCCATGGGCTGTAGTCCTGGCTATGCTACTGAGAATAACAAGTGGACAGAAAGATCTCCCAGTCTCTTGTTGTACCAGGACGTGGTATGGCAAAGTGAGCAATGAACTTGGACTCAGATGAACTGAGCTCTGCTCCAAGCCACTCAGCCCCTATAGACCTCAGTTTCCACATCTGTAAAATGAAGGGGTTAGACAAGCTGGCCTCTGAATTCCTATTATCTGTAGCTTAAAATACATACTCCTCCATTTGGTGTTTAAAACCCTTTCATGCACAAGTCAAGACATCATCCTCAATGTCACTGATTCTCTTGTAGAACTAAGGACCACCACCACTACCATCACCAACAAAATCCTTCACAATCTGCCTTCAATCTAACTCTTCAGGCTTATTTCAAGTCAGACCCTTTCATATACTCTTCATCCCAGGCAAACTGGCTGACTTGCTGTTCCCCACAGGCAACATGGGATCTCCTGATTCTCTTTTTACATGAGCTGTCTTCCATGCCCCTTTTCCTTTTGGAATCAAGGATCTGATCAAGTGCAACTTCCTACATATTGTTGTTTAGTCATTTCTGTTGTGTCCAAGTCTTTGTGACCCCATTTGGGTTTTCTTGGCAAAGATACTAGAACGGTTTGCCATTTCTTTCTCCAGTTCATTTTACAGATGAGGAAACTGAGGCAAACAGGATTAAGTGACTTGTTCAGGGTCACAAAGCTATTTAGATTTGAAATCAGTTCTTCCTGACTCTAGGTCTTGCATTCTATCCAAGCTTCTTTTGCAACCCATGAACTAATGGACCCTATTTACTGGGGCCCTTGGTACCTTGTATTCATTTTATATTTATTGATCTGTGGCTGCATTTCTTCCTTGCTTTACGAGAAATGGGATTATTCTATTCATGTTTATATATATATCCACAGTGCCTTGTAGAGAACCTGACATTTAGGAGACCTTTAATAAATGCTTATTGAATTAATGCCAAATGAATGAATGAAATATTTTTGTGGATATATACAAATTTTGTGAATATAGAAATTTTTTGTGAAATTTAGGAAAAAATTTTGTAAACATAAAAAAATTATATAAAAAAGGAAACATAGAAAAGGGTAAATAAATAGTCCTTACAAAAATCCATTGGCTTCTGAGAGTTTTGCTATTGATTACTAGATAATATAGGTAATAATCACCTCCTTGTCCATCTTCTCCTGATTGTGAGTGACTTGAGTAACAAGAGCTCTCATCTAAGCTGGGATCCACAGGTATGTAAGGAGAGGAGGCCTGAATTATTCAGAGCATTCTGCTTTCTTCGGGAGCCATGCCCTTTTGTTTCCTTATGATCAGTGCCTGGATCAAAAGCATTCCCAGCCCTCCACCCCCACCTCCCCTTGCACTAAGGCCAGCAGCATCTAGCCCATGTGTCAGGGCAGTAAAACAATACTGAACTTCATGCAGAACAACATGCTGCTAGCGTGCCCGGCCAGCTCGAGGAGACAGTGTGCCCATTGACAGAGACAAAGACCCACAGTCTTTTCCCTTTCCATAAACTGTTAAAGAGGAAGACCTGCTTCAGAGATAACAAAAGCTCATTGCAGACTCTGAGAGTTACAGTCATTTCACCTGTAGCATTCCAGGCAGGACCAATCTGCAGAATATGAAACACTAGACAGGAGTTGTATTTCACCATGTGGTTCCTGGTCATGTTCATGTGTGTGTGTGTGTGTGTGTGTGTGTGTGTGTGTGTGTGTGTGTGTGTGTGTGACGTATTGGATGATTGAAAACTACTGAAAAACAGAATTACCTTTGGGTTACCTTTAAGTGTTTTTCTATTTCTAACCACCTGGTACCACCTATCACCAACAGAGCAAAAGCTGGTTCCATTAATTATTTCCACACAGTGCTTACCATCATACAACGTAAGTGCCCTGTGGGAGAAACACAAGGAGAAACGTACATTAGATAGGAACCTGGGAGGTATGAAGGCAGGCTGAGCTTTCTGGGATGCTGTGGTTCATCTGAAAACATGATCAGTTTAAACTGTATGATTTATAGTGTTCTTTTCAGCTGCAGGATCCCCTAAGTTGGAGGAGAAGAAGGGAATATACAATGATATCTGCTTGTTCTACCATCTACTGTTTTTGGAAATCACAAACCTGACTACTGTCATTCCCTTGATAGAGAAACATCTATGGCTCCCTATTTTTAGATAAAAATATCAATAAAAAGATAAATTCTAAGATTTTGTAATAAGATAAAAAGAAAGATAACAAAATAAATTCTTTAGCTTGTCATTTAGGGGATAAGGACTAGATCTGTGATGTCAGTGATATAGAGAATTCCCTAGTTGAAGAAATTCCTTCTTTGAAAGCAAATTGTCATTTATCTTGCAGACAATAGGTGTCTGTTAGATTAGATTAGATTGGACCATTTGGACAGCTGGACAAGTAGTACATTTAGTATCCAAATATCTCAGAAATGGAAAATGGAGAGGAGGGTGCCAGCAGATAGAGAAGGAGATGCAGAGAAAGAAGGAAAAGAATGAAAAAAATAAGAAAGGTTCATGCTGGTAAGAAAGGTATTGGTTCATACATTAGCAACTCTGACTCAAGTTCTATTCACTTAAAAAGAGCTGTCCCTAAGCTAAATTATGAAGTGGGAGGGAAAGCTTTCTAGTCTTTCCCCCTTATTTTCTCCATGTTCTTCAGCTCCCTTTTCTCTAAAGAGATGTTCTAAAATCTGATAAACCCAACTCAGTGGTTAGAAACTTTCCTTGTCAACCCTTCTGGGAGTTTTCATATTTTAAAAGATCACAAGGATGAGATAGGACCATCTTGAGCCATGATTTTTTATTTGTAAAAGGGTCTAAATGATACATTCACTTCCATCATTTTAATAGGATTGGGAATACTTTGAGAAAAGTATTAGGCTAAGAAAGACAAATCTAATTAAAATTTTAAACTACACTAAGACTTTGGGACACCCTGTGTGGCTACCATACCATACACACAGAATCTTAAGATTTATGCGGTGTTTGACATAAATGAACTCATCCAACCTACTCAAAAACCTTGTTAGGCAAGTATTCTGAAGACACTCATTCCCATTTTACAGAAAAGGAAATGGAAACGGAAGATTAAAAAAGTTCAGTAATGTCTCTGGTTATATAGCAATTAAATGGCAGAGACAGAATTCCATTTGGCTCTCTCCAGAATTCAAGGCCATTTTTTACTATCCTTCATGAAGAGACTTAAGGGAGTATCTGAAGGCCTCTTTAGGGATTAGCTACTGCTAGTCCAAGGCTTATTCCTTAGACAACTAGCAGGGGGAGAATTCAAAAGGCAGATGGTGACAATGTTATCTCAGGAAAATCTAATTAAACTTTAAAGATGCTTCTCCATTAAGTGGATGGGTATAAATAAAAGTGCATCATTTTAATATGTATTATAACAATGGATTCTCTGACAAATACAGGAAAAAGGGAAATGAGAAAATGTATTGTACTGGAGAGTTAATCTGAAGGCAGGAATCACTGAAGGCAGTGAAACAAAAACTACCTGTATGAACTTGGGCAAGTTACTTAATCTCTATGACCCTTAGTTTCTCTACTTATGAAATGAGGAGGTTCATCAGGACCACCTTTCAGATTCAACTTTTTTCTTATCTTTTGATCCTAATCAGAAAAGTGAGGCAATATTCTTTTGTTGTGGAACATCTGTCTTTGATTCCTATGTTTGTGTGCCTGAAAATTATTTCAGGTAATGAAAAGATTAAAAAATGTATTACAGTCACATTTCAACTATTTTTCTCCATATTATTTTATTTTTCCAATTACATGTAAAGATAGTTTTCAATATTTATTTATTTCTTTTTTTTAATTAAAGCTTTTTATTTTTCAAAATATATGTGTGGACAATTCTTCAACATTAGCCCTTGCAAAACTCTGTGTTCCAATTTTCTCTCCCTTCCCCTACACCCTCCCCTAGATGACAAATAATCCAATATATGCTAAACATGGTAGAAATATATCAACATTCATTTTTGCAAGATTTTGAGTTCCAATTTTTTTTCTCCCTTCTTTCCTTACCTCCCCCTCCTCAAAATAGCAAGCAATCTGATATAGATGATACATGTACAATCATTTAAAACATATTTCCACATTTGTCATGTTGTGGAAGAAAAATCAGAACAAAGGGAAATGAGAGAAAAAACAAACTGAAAAAAGATAAGTAAAAATAGTAAGCTTCAGTTTCTATAGTTCTCCTTCTGGATGCAGATGGCATTTGCCTTTGCAAGTCTATTGGAATTATCTTGGATCACTGCATTGCTTAGAAGAGCTAAGTCTATCATAGTTGATCATCATATAATTTAGTTGTTACTCTGTACATGATCTCCTGGTTCTGCTCACTCACTCAGCATCAGTTCATGTAAGTCTTTCCAGGCTTTTCTGAAATCCTCCTGCTCATCATTTCTTATAGAACAATACTATTCCATTATATTTATATGCCATTACTTATTCAGTCATTCCCCAACAGATAGACATTCACTCATTTTCCAATTCCTTGCCACTACGAAAAGAACTGCTACAGGTATTTTTTGTACATGTAGTCTTCTCTTTTATGATCTCTCTGGGATACAGACACTGTGGTGTCACTGCTGAATTAAAGGGTATGCACAGTTTTATAGCCCTATGGGCATGGTTCCAAATCACTCTCCAGAATGGTTGGCTCATTTCAGAACTCCACCAACAGTGCATTAATGTCCCACTTTTCCCACATCCCCTCCAACATTTATTATTATCTTTTCCTGTCATCTTAGCCATTTAGGTATAAGGTGGTATTTCAGAACTGTCTTAATTTACATTTTTTTTCATATGACTATAAATGGCTTTAATTGATTTATTTGAAAACTTAGCATTTATCATTTGAGGAATGATTATTATAAATTCTTATAAATTTGACTCAGTTCTCTATATATTTTAGAAATGAGGCCTTTATCAGAAACCCTGCTGTAAAAATTGTTTCCCAGCTTTCTGCTTCCCTTCTAATCTTGGCTGCATAGGTTTTGTTGGTGCAGAAAATGTTTAACTTAGTGTAATCAAAATTATCCATTTTGCATTTTGTAATTTGCTTTTATAGTTCTCTAGCTCTTCTTTAGTCAAAAATTCTTCCCTTCTCCAAAGACCTGACAAGTAAACTATCCCTTGCTCTCCTAATTGCTTATATTATTCACTCTTTATGTCTAAATCATGAACTCATTTCAACTTCATTTTGGTATAAGGTGTAAGATGTTGATCTATGCCTAGTTTCTTCCATATTATTTTCCAATTTTCCTAGTAATTTTTGTCAAATAGTGAGTTCTTATTCCTGAAGCTGGAGTTTTTGAGTTGGAGATGGAGTGAGCAGGCAGGATGTGGAGGAATTATAAACTAGGTTTAAAAATTAGAAAAGGACAGCAACAATGAAGGGAAAAGATGCAAGAGAAACCATTTTACTCTTTAAATAAGAATATTTTGCTTTGACACTGTGACCTAACATCAAAAATATACTCATTAAAAGAGTAGAGATGCTGAAGTTTAAATGTGGCTCTTTGAAATTCTGGTACATTCTGCCACTTCATCTTTTCTGAACACCTGCCCCGCTGTCTCCAGGGTCACTTGGGAAACTGCACAGAAACCCAGGAGAAGGGGTGGGCAAAGAAAGAGACAGCTCCCTGCAGCCTGCATTTGGAGCTCTAAGCAGCTTCTTTGTTCTCTCTCCTTTCCTTCCCCCGCCCCTTCTCTCTCTTTCTTTCTCTCTCTCTCTGTCTCTGTCTCTCTACTCCACCTCCTTCTCTTTGTCTCTCTCTCCCCCCTCTCTGTGTCTCCCTGCTCTCTCTGTCTCTCTGTCTTTGTCTCTGTCTCTCTCTCTGTCTTTCTGTCTCTCCTCTCTGTCTCTGATTCTGTCTATCTCCCCCTCCCTCCCTCCCTCTCCCCCTCTCTCCCTGTCTCTCTCCTTCTCTCTCTCTCCGTCTGTCTCTCTTTTTATCTTTGTCTGCCTCTGCTTCTCTGTCTATGACTTGTCTGTTTCTGTCTGTCTCTCCCTCCCCCTTCTGTGTATGTCTTTGTCTCTCTTTTTTTCTCTCTGTGTCTCTGCCTCTCTGTTTCTGTCTCTCTCTTTTCCCCTCTCTCTGTCTCTCTGTCCATCTTTCTCTGTCTCTGTCTCCTCTGTCTCTGACTCTCTGCCTCTGTCTCTCTGTCTCTTCTCTCTCTGTGTCTATCTCTCTAAGTGTCTGTGTCTGTGTGTATTTCTTTCCCTCTCTCTCTTTATCTTTCTGTCTGTCTCTGTCTATCTCTGTCTCTCCTCTCTATCTCTGATTCTGTCTCTGACTCTCTATGTCTCTGTCTCTGTTTCTCTCTGATTCTGTGTCTCTGTCTCTGTTTCTGACTCTGTCTTTGTCTCTGTCTCTGTCTCTCTCTCTGTTACTTTCTCTCTTTCTGGAGGTGGAGTGGGGAAGCTCTTTGGTGGCTACTTGGAACTCCTTTCTTTGTATCCTGATTGACAGGCATAAATTAAAAATCTTGCTAGTGGGGTGATCCAATTGGCCAATGAAAGCCTGTCACCAGGAGCATCCCTGGGAAGATGTCATCTGACTCTAGAAGGTTAGCATTTGGAAAACAAGTTCTTTTCCCCCAGCTAACCTTCGTCTTAACAAGGGCTGAGACCTTGTTCAAATCTTGAGGTGTACATGTCTATCACCCATTCAGACCAAACAAGGAATACCCCTGGTCGAAAATGAAAATGGAAATAGATGTGAGTGAAAATATTTAGGGAAGGAAGGGGTCATTTTCTCCAAATGACTCAAGCTTTCCATGACTTTCCCCCCTTCTTGAAACTCTGGTCTAAGCTGCACCTGGAACTGGCTTTGGACAATTTTCCCTTCTAAGATTGTGACAGTAGCAAATTATGCTCTTTTTTTTGACGGTGAGGAGGCTGCAAATCTGATACTGCTCAGGGCTCCCAGTGCACATCTCTGAGAATATCTTGTCTTGAAGTCCAGACAAACCAAAAATGTTTTTTGGAGAGCAAAGCAGAAGAGGAAAAAGAGAACAGTTGGCAGCTACATTCTGCTGAATCTACAGGCAAAGCAGCATGATATCAACTAATGAGAAGTGGGTATTCTGGGAGATGAAATGTTTCCTGTGGAGGTTACCATGGATGAATATAGGAATGAATGTGAGTCTGTAGGAGAGATGGTGGGGAAATAGCTGCATTCTAAAGTCAGCAGATGAAATGATATATTTGATAACTACCTAGAATGGTGGTGGTTAATGAGAACACTCAGCATTGAAGATGTTCATTATCAGTCGTGGAGTTTGTTTTGTAATGACCTTTGTGATTTCCTTATGAAGCACAGCATCAGTTATGTAAGAAACACACATCTCAGGGCTGGCAAATAAGCTTGGTGCCCAATAGTCTCTCTGGTTGAGTGCATGAGTAAAGAATCACCTGGGGGCAATTATTTTGCACTCTTTTACTTGCTAATTAAAATGACCTCCACAAGAGTGCCAGATCCAAGTCATAGGCTGCAGGTACTTGATGACCAGTGTTTTGGGGAAGATACAGCAAAGTGTGGAGGCCCAAGCATATATTATGAGCTAGAATTGGTCTTGGAGATCAGCAAAATACTTGTCAATCCAAGATAAGGTACTACTTTTAGCCCCATTTTACTAATGAGGAAATTGAAATTAAGTTAGTTTGCCAGCTAGAAAGTATTTGAAGCAGGATTTCATCACAGAGCTATCCCAATTCTAACACTTTATGTAGGGTTCAAAATTCTTCTTTATAACCATTATTTTTCTTTGTAACATTATAGCATTCACTTTTGATTTTCCTTTTTGTGAGGTTCTTTCCATTTATATTGTTGTAGTTAATATGTATATTGTTTTTTTTTGACTCTACTTACTTCATTCTCCATCAGTTCATATAGATCTTTCCATGCTTCTCTGTATCAATCACATTCATTTTTTTTTGCATCTCAGTAATATTCCATTGTACTCAAGTACCACCATTTGTTTAACTCTTCTCCAAGTGATGAATATCTATGGAACTTCAATTTCAATTCTTTGCTATCACAAAAAGTACTACTTTAAATAGTTGGGCAAATATTCAGACTTCATTCTTATCAATGACTTCCTTGGCTTGAAATGTAGGCCTATTAATGAACTCTCTGGCTCAAATGGTAAAGACATTTTAGCTACTTTATTTCCATGACTCCAAACCGTTTTTCTTTTTCTTTTTTTTCTTTTTTTTATTAAAGCTTTTTATTTGCATAACATATGTATGGGTAGTTCTTCAACATTGACCATTACAAAGCTTTCCATTACAAATTCCCCCCCCCATTCCCCTTCCCTCCCCTAGATGGCAGGAAGTCCACTACATGTTAATTATATTAAAATATTTGACAAGTTGAATATATGTATACATGTTTCCATAATCATCTTGCTGTGCAAGAACAATCATATCTACATGAACAAAAAAATCTGAAAAAGGAAACCCAATGCAAGCAAATATCAATATAGAGCATGAAAATGATATGTTGTAGTCCATATCTCATGTCCCTCTTTCTGGGTATATATGGCCTTCTTTACTGAACAATTAGAACTGGTCCAAACCGTTTTTCAAAAATAATTTTTACTGGTTTGTAGCTTTATCAACAAGGCATCAATATGGCTATCTTCCCACAATACCTTCATTGTTGACTGTTCCTATCTTTTGTCAACTCTGTCAGTTTGTAGCATATGAGATAAAACATCAAAACTGTTTTAATGTGCATGCTTTTTATTATTAGTGATTTGGGACTTTTTTATATGGTTATTAATTGTTTGTAATTCTTTTTTTGAGAACTAATTATATCCTATCTACTGGGAAATAATTTTTGATTATATATAAATGCATATGTATGTGAGCAAAAGAGTATATATAAAGTATATATTGTAAATTATACCTGTGTATAAATATGTATGTATGCTTGTATACATATGAGTATATATATATATATGCCCATATAAATACACACACCCATACCCACATCTATACACACACACACCTATAAAATCTTTGCATTAAATTTCTCTGATCCATATATATGACTCCATGTAGTCATTTTTTTGGAGAAAAGTCTTTAAGTTGACAAATCAAATTTTCCCCCTTGAAAATAAGGATAAGCACAGAGTCACCTTTTGTATATTCTGTACCTTTCAGTGATTTGACTGTGAAGATGTGTTCTGCTGTTGAATACTGTTGGCAAAAACCTACCTGTTTCCTTTTTATTCCAACATCAAGGAAGAATTTTACTTTGTAAAATTAGAAAAAATAGCATAGCTATATGAACTAGTCATTATTGAAATTTTCTTGTTTGCCTTGGCTATGATTTTTTAAAGAAGTGACTGATACCTTCTCTTTCATATAATTTGAGAGTTGGTTATTATATTCAAAATGGTGTCATCTACATAAATCTCTTTTGTGTATATTTGTTCCTTCTATTTTTTTATTTCTTGAGTGTCATTTCTACTTCTACACACAGCATGCATGATGGGGACAAACTGATAAATAGTCTAAATGTAGTACCACAACTCTCATTGATGGACAAAATAATGCTATAGAAATATTGACAGATCTTTTCCATTTTTTTGGTGAGTTTGTTCTCCTTCCAATTTCATTCTTAAAACCTCTGTATGACATGTTTGGCTGGGTTTCTTATTAAGTTTTCTGTAAACTTGTTTTTTTTCCCTTCCATTGTTTTCTATATCATGAAACAATGTCACTCATAATTTTCCTCCATCCTCCTATGGAATATTTTATAATGAGTTTATGTTGTAAAACAACATTTCTCTCAGCTCTTATATCTCTCTACTGAAAGATTATTTGCTTTTTTAAAACCTGTTTTTTGTGCAGAAAGTTTGGAGTTAGTGGAAGTGCCCCAATAATTTTCTAATTTAATCCAGACTATTCTGTTCTTTAGTTTTGGTCCATCTCATTTTCACTATCTATAGAGAATGCCTCTTCCATCTAAACTTTGTAATAAGACATTCTCTACCACAATGACAGCTTCCATTGCTTGAACATATTCCTTATGTTGGGTCACACTTGATACTGATCATCAAAGAAAGCATCTGAGGACAAACTTATCCCTGTGGTAGGGATCCCTCAAGGAGATCTGAAATCCCTGTAGACATCCTTTTAGCTATACTTCAGCCACACTATTTTGGAGGAATTATCTATATTTGTAGTTTGCTGGCATGTCCTTTGAGTTCCTGGTCATGTCACAATGAAAAATCGGATTAGGACTTTTCTAGAAGAACTTATGGTCATACAGTTAATAAATGGCAGAATACAGATTTGATTGTCTGACTCTTGTATTTTTTTTTTTTATTTGTTTTTTTTTTTTTTTTTTTTTTTGGCAAAAGATACTGGAAGGGTTTACCATTTCCTTCTCCAGTTCATTTTGCAGATGAGGAAACTGAGACAAACAAGGCACAGTGACTTGTTCAGGGTCACACAAGCCCTTCTGATTCCACCACTTAGCTGCCCTAGATTCAGTAATAATAGAATAGTTTAATCTAAACTAGGGATTTCTGTGGACTCAGGAACCCATCTCAGCATGGGCTGCTGGAGCAGCAGCACTTGATAAGTGAGAACAACTGGCAGGATAGGGTAAGAAAAAAGGAGTTCCTGACATCTGAGGATACAACCTGTGGTGGGAATTATTTTATCTCTTTTCTGGAAATAGCATCATTCCTTTTGGGTTTAAGATTTCCTACAGGCAAAAAAGGGATTTTCCCACAAATTTAAATCATTGTCTAGGCAAGTTCCTTCCCTGGAAATGCCACAATATAAATGTAAAACATGGATGAGCTGGTTGGGACGGTGGTAAATATAATGTGTCATTTGTCTCTGGTAACCTCGACCAGCTTGTATATCTTAAATGACAGAGCCAGTTCTTTGTAACTGTTTGAAATCTGGAAGGTTTGACTCAGTTTCCTCCATTTCTAAAGCCCTTTCCAGCTCTAAAATTCCATGACTCTCTGTCTCTACTAGGAGGAAATATGAGTAATAACAAATATGTTTTTCGTAAAACAGGTGCTTGTTTGGCAGTGCCACATACATTATGATCTACTTCTTTCCTTCTCAAAGGACATGAGATTGCTTGGCAAAGAGTTTTTTGTTTAGTTCTTTCTCGAAAGCGAAGCAATAAGTTCCAATGTTCTTAAGATTTCTTCTGATTCCCAAGTTCCCTTTGAAAGGAAATATTATATGGGAAAAGGATGAAAGGTTGTAATAAAGAGGTATTGGGGAAATTAACATTATGTATTTATTTATATTTAATATTTACATAATTATTTATACATTTATGTTTATATAATTATGTTCATAATTATTATATGTTTATAGAAAATGAATTGATTGATAAAATCACTTTACATATATTATCTCATTTGATTCTCATAACAACTTTTTTGAAGGAGGTGCTATTATTACTCCCATTTTACAGATAAAGAAATGAAGTCAGGGTGGTTCACTTGCCCAGGATTACAGAGCTAATAATTCTCAGGTTTTTCTACTTCTAAGTTCAGTGATCTTTCTACCATGCCAGATGAAGATGTAATGGGGTGCAGAGAACTGAGTTCCAGCTCTACTTGGTATATAGGATTGCAATCAGGAAAATATTTTTAGAAGTACAAAGTATTATACTCTGAATATAATTATTAATAATAATTTAGATCTAGCATCTAGTGATGATATGAATGACAACAGTTTTAGAGGTAGAGCTGTTTAGAATCTTGTATGGATTTGTTAATATAGAAATCATGTATTTTTAACCCTGAACCCTCTGGGCTTCTATTTTATTAATCCACACTGAATTGTTGTAGCCTTCCCCTTCTTGAAAAGACTCACCTTATTTCATAGGAAGGAACTTAGTACTTAGTGGTGTAAGTTGGTCTCAGGTTGTCATGCTACATTGACTCTACCGAGGGACATTCTCTGGTGTATACAAAGTATCATAAATTATTCAAATTAAAAAGCTCTTGTCAAAGCAAATTAATAAACTACATTTGATGTCACGGTCACATCAATTTCTTTATGCCTGTTGCCTTGTTCACTCATTTGCAAGCTCCTATGATCAGCACCAAGTCTACCCATCATTAGCACAAATTAGTAAGGTCTCCTATGAATGATGAAAGGCAAGATAAACATTCTAGAGGAAATAACCTCCTGCAAAACCAATTCTTGTGAAAAGTGCCAGATTGGCAGGGCTGGGAACTATGCCTATATTCCCAGGCCCCAGTCTTGGCTAGCACAATCCAAAACTCCTTGCTAATTAATGAGCCTCCAGAGGGGTCCCCGGTAGAATAAATGTTGGGGGTAGTTGGGGACATTGCATTTTCCAGAGAATTCTGTCATTAGTCTCTTGGCTTAGGCCCCCAGACACATACCCCCTGTGATGTGGACATATTTTTCCTCTGGCTTAGACCCTGTATCCCATTCATGGAGTAGCTCTCCACTGGATAGTTAAAATGATTCCAAGCTGGTTCAATATTCAGGTGAAAGACCCTTTCTTATTCCTAGCTCTCTGAGGGACTATTTCTCATGATGTAATTTTATCTTAGTTGGAAACTAATCAGGAAGAAAAGAGGTGCTTGCTAGTTTTGTGGAGCTATTTATTTTTAACTAATAGATTTTTATTTTCAAAATATATACAAAGAAAGTTTTCAACATTCACCCTTACAAAACCCTGTATTCCAAATTTTTCTCCCTCTCTTCCCTCACCTCCTCCCCTAGACAGCAAGTAATCCAATACATGTTAAACATGTGCAATTCTTACATACATATTTCTATATTTATCATGCTGCACAAGAAAAATCAGATCAAAAAGGGAAAAAATGAGAAAGAAAACAAAATGCAAGCAAACTACAACAAAAAAGGTGAAAATATTATGTTGTGATCCATGTTCAGCGCCCACAGTGCTCTCTCTGGATGCAGATGGCTTTCTCCATCACAAGTCTATTGGAATTGGCCTGAATCATCTCATTATTGAAAAGAACCACATCCATCCTTGTTGATCATATAATTTTCTAGTTGTGTTCAATGTTCTATTGGTTCTACTCACTTTACTTAGTATGAGTTCATGTAAGTCTCTCCAGGCCTTTTTGAAATCATCCTGCTGATCATTTCTTATAGAACAATAATATTCCATAATATTAATAAACCATAACTTATTCAGCCATTCCCCAAATGAAGGACATCCATTCAGTTTTGTGGAGCTCTTTTTAAAAAAGTACCACAAACATTTAAAAAATTCATTGATATCTTTTATTATTTATAAATTAAAAACTCCTTCCTTCTCTAACTCTCATTCACTGACCCTTTCCTTGCAACAGAACAAAAAGCAATATAAAACAAAATTAAAAAATGGACAAAACTAACCAAGAGAATGATATAACATGCAACTCCAGAAAAAGGAAGTATGTTTTTTGATTGATTTTTTCCAGGTCCAAGATTGATCATTTTAATTAATGTGGATTTGGACACCTTTTAGTGTTACTTTCATTTATATTACTGTATTTTCCTTTTGCTTCTGCTTTTTTGACTCACAAATCTTCCTATTTAGAACATTTACATTTATTTATCCTATTAAAATAATATTTAGCTGTATTCACATACCATAATTTGTTCAACTATTCTTCAAGTGATGCTTGAATTTTTTTTTTTGCTATCACAAAATTGCTGTTATTAATCTTTTCTTTATATATGGGATCTTTTTTGCCTTTGGGGTAAATATCCAATTATGGGATTGTTGGACCAATGAATAGGAATGGTTTTGTGACTTTTATTCTATAATTCCAAATTGTTTTTCAGAGTGTTTGGGCTGGTTTACAGCTAGATTGGCAGTATGTCTATCTCATAGCCCCATCCATTATAGACTATTTGTCATTTATCCTATTTAACAATTTTATGGGTATAATATGATTGGAGATCTTTTAGCATGTATTTCTTATGTTATTAGTGATTTGGAACATTTTAAATATGATGCATGATAGTTTGCTTTGCATCTTTTGAAGCTATTCATAACATATGATAATGTAATGGCTCTTCATTTTACACATAGTATTTTTGTTAATTTTTATATATGTTATATATCAGAATTTTATCAGGGCTATTTGAGCCAAAGGTTTTTTCTCCCCACTCAACATCTTCATCCTTTTTTAAAGCTATACTTATTTTGCTTATATAAAAGTTTTTCAATTTTTTAATCAAAATTGTATATTTTCTCTATTATGTTGACTCTCCCTTGTTCCATTAAGAATTCTCATGTGCTCCCTCCTCCAGCAATTTTTGTGAAAGGTACCTCTTTTTTATTTTTAAAAAATGGTGCTATGTGGTTCTCTTCAATATTGAGATGTTTCAAACCAGTTCCAGTTGTTCAGTGATGAAGAAAGCCATATACACCCAGGGAGAGGCCTGTGGGATCTGAGTCTGGATGCAGCATTTTCACACTCTCTATTGATGTTTGCTTACTTTATGTTTTCCTTCTCAGGTTTTTTTTCCCTTTCCTGTACAGCAAGATAACTGTATAAATATATATATGCATATTCGATCTGTCAAATATTTTAACATAATTAACATACATTACACTTCCTGCCATCTAGGGGAGGGGGTGATGGGTAGGAGGGAAAAATTTGTAACAGAAAGCTTTGCAAGGGTCAATGTTGGAAAATTTACCCATGCATATGTTTTGCAAATAAAAAGCTTTATAAAAAAAGAAAAGAAAACTATCTTGGCATATATTTGGAAAAATAAAAAAACTATTATAAAAATATAAATAAATAAAAAGTTTTTAATCAGAAAATAAAGTTATGTTTTATAATTTAGTTACTTATCCACTGGGAGCTCACTGTGGTATATAGTATAAGGTGCTGGTCTAAATCTAATTTCTTCCAAACTGCTTGCTTGAAATTATAGTTAAATAGAGAGGCTCACTCCAGTAGCTAGTGTTCTAGGGTATAGCAAATGCAATCCAACTGCTTATTGAGTGCCCATTCATGCACAAGATACTATGCTAAGTGCTGAGAATACTAAAACAGTTCCTCCCTTCAGGGAACTTATATCAGTTCATAGGCTAGGGCAAATATATCAGTATGATCTTAGACTGTGCACTCTAAATTTTAGTTCTTTCATCTCTAAAATGAGAGGTTACAGCAGATGATTTCCAAGGTTATTTCTAACCTTAAGAGTCTGAATATAATCTTGTTGTCTTTAGTCAATGAAAACTACCCAAATCACAAAATATCCCTCTGTCAGATTGTATTTAGACTATCACATTCAATTATAGGCATTGCATTTTACAAGACACATCATCAAATTAGAATGAGTCCACATGAGTAAATAGGGCAAGGGGAGGTTTAGAAACCATGTCATAGCAGGAAGAATTGAAAGATTGAGTTATTTAGCCTAAAGAAAAGGAGATTAAAGGAAGGCTGCTAGCTGTCCTGAAGCATATAAATATCTGTCATTTAGAAGAAAGCACAGATTTGTTCTGCCTTTTTCTTGAATGCAGTATTATGACAAAGTTATAATAAGACAGTTTTTGATTGAACATAGAGCTAAAGTTACAAGGGACCTCAGAGACTATCTGATCTAACTCCTTCATTTTACAGAATGGGAAACTGAGGCCTAAAAGGATCAATAGCTTGGCCAAAGTCATATAGGTCATGAGCAAAAAGTAATTTCCTAGCAATTAAGTTGTCCAAGAATGCTTTAGTTTTTGCCCCCATCTCTGGCAGCTTTTAGGTAGAGTCTGGGAAACCAGGGAGATAGCTAAAGTGATTTGTGTATTGCTTAAAAATTGGACCAGGCAACCTCTTGGTCCTTTTCTAACTCTCAATTATTACCCCATGGTATTGATTAGAAGTACAAGCAAACCCCAAATGCAGATATTATAAGAAAAAAACATTTTTACTTTGGGAAGTAAAATTCTCATTTCCATTCTCACCTCTATTTGTATCTTTCATATTTGTATAGAACACAGCTTCCTGCTACCTTCATCCCCATCCTCTACCTCAGGGATCAGCTTCCTAGAACCCATCTATACCTTTGACTGCTCATATGATATGGGTAAAATGGGAATCACCAATTCTATTTCTTCTGGTGTGACAGGGAATCATCTCTGTACCCTCAAAAAATGGCCCTAATCTGATCTTGCTCTGGATTTATTGGCCTTATGCATTTGTTCTAGTCTGGTTGCAGACAGGGATAATGGTGGAAGCAATCTGAGGATCCAGAGTAATCCCAAGGTTCAAGTTTATCTTAGAAAGGCCATTCTACAACATATTTAAGCCCTGCAATGGGGGGGGATTACCTAGCCTATCTAAGATCAGCTAGCCAGACCTGTTACCTTGAGCAGAGTCAGAATTTATGGTAAGCATTTCGATTACTGAATAAAAGGCAATTACTTTTTTGTCTTACTCTTCCTTTCCTATTTGGGCATTGCTGTTTTATTTATTTATTAAATGTGCATGTGCTTTCACACAGAAGATTTTGTGTGGATATACGTTAGAAGAAACCATCTTCACTTGCATCCAATTTTATTTGGTTTAGGTTAGCCAACCAATAGAAACCAATGGAAAGAATAACGAAATAAGAAGTAATAGCATGTTTGCTGCATTCTGCTCTTATCACTAGAAGGTTCACCAAGTTGCATCTGAGTATTACCCAATAGGATTTTATTATTTTGTAATTTATTTTGTAGTTAATCTAATTACTTATCAGTCTTGATATACAACATTGTCTCAGAGGGTGAGGGGAAGGAATAGACAGAGAAGAAACTAAAGTATATACATAGAGTTTGAAAAGCATAATAAATTTGATAAGCAATTGATGAAAAATTTATAATACAAAAAAACTCATAAAACTCAATATAATCCAAAAGCATGAAGGAGTGCTAAGAAAACTCACCCAATATTAGACTGTATAAATAGAAATAGACTGCTAGTTATGGAATCAAAGAAACTCTACTACTTACTATCCCTGTATTCCTGGACAAATCACTTCCTCTCTGTAGCCCTGAGGCACAGTCACTTTTGCCTGGTACATGATATGCATATTGACTGAATGAATGACTGATTGAACTAGATCCCAGAATCTGACCTAAAAGAGAAGGGATATTTCTTAAACAAAATCAACCTTGGAGGTTGCTTCAAGAGAAACCACAAATTCAAGGGTTTTAAAAGATGATCTAAAGCAAAAGTTCTTGATCTGGGGACCAAAAACCCATTCATGGCTAGACTTTGGGAGGGAGGGCTGTCCTTGAACTTGGATGGGAAAAATCTTTTTCTCTATTTCTGTTTTATACTATGTTATTTTTGCATTTAAAAACAGTATTCTGAGACAGGATTCATAGGCTTCACCACATTGTCAAAAGTAGTCTATGATACAAAACAAAACAAAACAAAAAACAAACAAACAAAAAAACAACCTTAAGAATTCCTGTTCAAATATATCCAAAGGAAACCTGTGATCCAGCAATACAGCAGTTCTGTATTCAAAAGATATCATAAAAGAGGGGAAAGGATCCACATGTTCAAAAATGTAGCAGCTCTTTTTTGTTGTGGCAAGGAATCAATTGGGGAATGGCTGAATAAGTTATAGTATATGAATGTAATGGAATTATTATTGTTTTATATGAAATGATGAGCAGGTTGATTTTGGAAAAGCCTGGAAAGACTTACATAAACTATTGATGTGTGAAATAAACAGAACCAGGAGAACATTATACACAGTAATAGCAAGATTATGGCTTTGATTCCTCTTAGCAATTCATTGAATTCCAATAGACAATTCCAAAATTTGGGTTGGAAAATACCATCTGTATCCAGAGAGAAAACTAAGGAGACTGAATGTGTATTGAAGCATATTATTTTCACCTTTTTTTGTTTGCTTTTTTCATGGTTTTCCCCTTTTGTTTTGATTTTTCTTTCACAAAATGACAAATATGGAAATATGTTTAAAATGATTGTACATGTATAACTATATCAATTAGATTGCTTGGTGTCTTGGGGAAGGGATAGAGGGAGAAAAATTTTGGAGCTCAAAATCTTACAAAAATTAATGTTCAAAACCATCTTTACACATAATTCCCTGAACATCATATTATCTAGAAAATAAAGAGGAATATTCACCTGGTCCTAGCAGCAGCAGTTAAGACCTTGAGCTAATTCATGCTTTGCTCCCCACTATTACATGGGGGATTCAGAATGGGCAAGTATGTTAGGAAATGGGTTGCCTGTCTAGCAGCTCCAAACTATATTTGTTTTTTCAATAAATCAACCAACAAACACTTGTAAAGCACTTTTAAATGTGAAAAGCATTGTGCCTTTTGGGTTGAGGTGGTGAGTCTAAACTTCAAAGGGTGCTTTGAGTCTGGGAAGGACCTTGGAGGATCCGTGGGAAAGTTAAAAATTCATTGGGATGTCAAAGTATTGCCCTATTGGCAATTCTGAATTGTATTCCTTGTGATTTCCATATCTGTTTATGGGTCCAGGTCACAAGCTATACCTTTGGAAGGAAGACCTATAGAAACATGGAAGTATGGTCTTTGAATAAAAAGTGTTATATTGATGGCAGTCTTTCAGTTTGATGTGCATAACTGTTTACCCAAAGCACCTGACACCAAACCAGGGAAATCTAGCAAAGGGCTTCAGAGTCAGTCTTCAAAGGATTTCAGGAAATTCTTGTTGATGACAACATGTAATCAGTCACTAGATTGTGTGCTACAAATAAAGTACTGCAGGTGTGAAGAGGAGGATAATACCCCATTTTACTTTGACAATTCCATTTATTCCTACCTTATACATTTTAATGAGTGTATATTGTCATATAGACCAATATTAACTGGATCTGAGGAATTTCTGTGGTAGTACAAGATGGGATTGGGGGAAACTCTGGGGAATGCTTCCATGTGCTGACTTGTCTGCTAAGGGCCAGAATGTTTCTTCAGCTTGGAGCTATTTCAGAACAGAACTGTTTTCTCCACTTCTTGGGAACAAACCAAACAGAACATGCTAGTGAATACAGAAAGTTCTTTTCAGTATGTGTTGTGTGCCAGGTTCAACCTCCTACCTATTTTTAATTATGGGTGATGTTTTAGAAGTGGATCTTCATGTTTATAGCATGAAGTATTTACTAAGGGGATAGATTCTCAAATGACTTCCCTGCTTCCCCTCATACCTTACCTTGGCTTTCTTTTTCAGAAGGGCTCGGGGAGAATTCTGCCCCAAACTTTCAGTGAAAAATTGGCTTATTATTTGTACATTGGCATCTATTATTTGTAGAAATCCAAAGACTCTGAAAACATTAGTCAAATAAGTTACTTAGTAGCTCTCAGTGAAAAAGGAATTATGGTTATTAAAAGGTCAACATTTCTCCAGATGTCTTTAGGATCAAAGCTTAATCACCAGTAAGAATGTTTCCTTTCTACACTTGAGGAAGGGTTTTGGGTACTATCTCTGGCCACTTGGTTACTTCTAGCTCTGGTCCTGGGATCATAAGATTATTCACAACTGGGACACTAATACATTGTGGTGGAACTGTGAACAGATCCAGCCATTCTGGAGAGCAATTTGGAGCTATGCTCAAAAAGTTATCAAACTGTGCAAACCCTTTGACCCAGCAGTGTTTCTATTGGGCTTATATCCCAAAGAGATCTTAGAGGAGGGAAAGGGACCCACATGTGCAAGAATGTTTGTGGCGGCCCTTTTTGTAGTGGCAAGAAACTGGAAATTGAAAAGATGCCCATCAATTGGAGAATGGCTGAATAAATTATGGTATATGAATGTTATGGAATATTATTGTTCTGTGAGAAACGACCAGCAGGACGATTTCAGAGAGGCCTGGAGAGACTTGCATGAACTGATGCTGAGGGAAATGAGCAGAACCAGGAGATCATTATACAGGGCAACATCAATATTATATGATGATCAATTCTGATGGATGTGGCTCTCTTCAACAATGAGATGATTGAGGCCATTTTCAATGACCTTGTGATGAAGAGAGCCCGGAGACAGGACTGGGGGAACTGAATGTGGATCAGAACATAACATTCTCACTCTTTTTGGTGTTGTTCACTTGCATTTTGTTTTCTTATTCATTTTCTTTCCTTTTTGACCTGATTTTTCTTATGCAGTAAGATAATTGTATAAATATGTTTACATATGTTGAATTTAACATATTTTAACATGTATAACATATATTGAATTGCTTGCCATCTAGAGGAGTGGGGGGAAGAAGTGGAAAATTTGGAGCACAAGGCTATACTCAAGGATCAATGTTGAAAAATTATCCGTGCATATGTTTTGAAAATAAAAAAAAAACTTAAAAAAAGACTATTCCCTCTTAATTGAGGAATTTAGATCATAGTCCAACTTGTAACTTACTTCAACTAAGTTGCTTCTCTATTAAGTAATCAAGTTGGAATATTACTTTCTAGTTCCAATTTTACAAAGAAGGAAATGCAATTCATGTGGTCTGATTTGGAAGTAGGGTTAACTTCTAATGAGACCTCAGAACCTCAGGTGGTTTCCAAGTGACTGCTGAGTTTCTGTAGGTCATTGAGAGATTCCAGAATGCTGACAACTTTGGTAAAATTTTCATTTTGTTGAGTATATTTGGAGGGAATTGTTATCATTTTGAGGTTTGCAAAGCACTTTCCTCACAACAGTACTATGAAGTAGGGAGTGCAGGTACTATCATCCCCATTTAGAGAGGAGAAAAGCTCAGAGAATTATGGAACTTTCTCAGATTCTCAGAGCTGGTATATGTCCACAGTAAGGTCTGAATCCAGGTATTCTAATGATAAGCCTACTATGCTTTCCATTTTATTATGATGATCTTCAATTAATTTGTCTAAGTATATGTTGTTTATTCCCTTAGTTTGCAATAAAAGTTAGCTTGCACCACTGGTGTCCATTCCCTGGGAACTTTAGAGAATGAGGTTTAACTATCACAGTCATAATGACTCAGGTCAGTTTTTTTTTCATCATCTGATAGGAAGCAAAAGCTCACAGTTGTCAGGACATATGCCAAGTTTGGCTGTAGGTTCCTGATCATGTGATGAGAGAGAATATTTTATTACTTTGTTTTTAAAAAATACCATTCAGTTAAAAAAAATTTTAATGTGAGAAAAAAGCACAATCTCTCTTGTTTTTTTTAAAGGTCTAGGTTAGCAAGTGAGAGATATTTAATATTTATTAAGCAGAATGATTTTTAAAACAACTGCATTATAAAGATCAGTTGGGACTAAACAATAGCAAGTGACTTAAAGAACTTGGCTGTCAAGAGAACTGTCTTCTGATTGGAAAAAAAGACAATTATTGGCCAGGCATGGTCAAGCATGCCTGTAATTAATCTCTGTTACTGAAAAGGATAAGGCTGGTGATTTATTTGAGCATTGAAATTCTAAATTCTTGAAGGGCTAAAATCTATGGGGTGCTCCCCAAAAATCCAGCACCAATATGGTGAGTCTTGTTTTATCCTAAGGCAATTGGGGTTAAGTGACTTGCCCAGGTTCACACAGCTAGGAAGTGTCTGAGACAAGATTTGAACTCAGGTCCTCCTGACTTCAGGGCTGGTGTTCTATCCACTGTATCATCTAGTTGCCCCATGATGAGGCTTCTGAAGTGTGGAGGCTACCTAAAGAGAGATGAACCTGTCCAGGTCCAGGAGATAAAAGCTCCCATGCCATGAATGGCATGGGTTAAACAGAGACCAAGCTTTAAACAAGAAAAAAAAAGGATTATGAAAGACTGCATTGCAAATATTAATGATCTTCCCCACTGTACAGGAGGCAATACAAAGGGCTAGAAACAAGTGGTATATGCTGGAGAAGCAATTAACTTCAGAGAAGGAAGATATAACTTTTTAAGTATTTGGGATTATAAACCAAACACCAGGTCCTTTTAGGAAGGCAATTAGAATTACTAGAAGGATAATTAATTTTGACAGTAAAAAAATGTTGTAAGTTCTCTTAATGCCAAAGTAACAGCAGAGAAGGTGAACTCTGAGCCAGAGCTAAGTCCTGGAAGGCTTTAGACTCTAAGAAAAAACTTATCGGTGAGTGAATATTTTTAAAAATTCATTCTTGGTAAGGAAAATCAGAGTTAAATTAGGTCCTATTAATAGTAGATGTACCTATGACTTCATATTTCTTTAAAACTTACTCTAAATTTTATCTTCTCCTAAATAAAGTAAAATAAAATGTTTTGCTTATTATTTACTTATTTAACAGCAAAATCATAATTGGGTGGTGTTCAGGAATTATTGCAAACATGCCTGGAGAAAGTTCAAGATCCAACTGTTCACCTGCTGTCAGGTACATAAATTGCAGGATTTTATTTAATAGGAAAGAGGTTTGGTTTTGTAAATCCTACTGTTAAAGTAATGATAAATGTCAGCACTAAAGTGTGTAGGGCTGTCAGTAGCAGAATATTGGAATAGATATTTGTTAATAATTTCATAACACTAGTGTTCTTTTAGAACTTGGAAGCAAGAAATTTTAACCTTGATTGGTCAAACTATTCCTGTTATTGCAGATGGGTAAAGTGAAACCTGTTGGCTTTTTTTTTTTTCATAGCATTACCTAACACAATCCAGTGATACTGGTCTCCTTGTTATTGTTCCCACAAGGCACTCCTTCATGCCTAGAATTTTCCCTCCTTTATCTTCCTTTTACAAGAAGCCTTTTCTAATTCCTCTGAATGAGATTTTTTCTTTTTTTCTTTCTTTTTTTTTTTTTCTACTGAGGCAATTGGGGTTAAGTGACTTGCCCAGGATTACACAGCTAAGAAATATTAGGTGTCTGGGGCCAGATTTGAACCCAGGTCTTCCTGACTTCAGGGCGGATGCTCTATCTACTGAAACATCTAGCTGTTCCTAATGAGATTATTTTCAATTCATTCTATGTCTTATATGTACATAGTAGTTGTCTCCCCCATTAGACTATGGGATCCTGGAGAGTAGGAACTCCTTTCATCCTCTTGTATAAACCCAGTGCTTAGCACAATACCTGGCATGTAGTAGACATTTAATAAATGCATATTGATTGACAGACATAAGTTAACATATAGACCAGGGATTTGTGAACTTGAGTTGAAAAATATTTTCATAACTGTATTTCAGTACAATTAGTTTCCATTGATATCTTTGTATTTTATTTTATGCATTTAAAAACATCCTTAGAATGAGTTTATTTACAAGAGATCCATGACACTGGAAAGTTTAAGACCCTCCAATATACTTTTTTTTTCCTGAGGCAATTGAGGTTAAGTGAGTTGTCCAGAGTCACACATCTAGAAGTGTTAAGTGTCTGAGACCACATTTGAACTCAGGTCCTCCTTTCTTCGGGGCTGGTGCTCTATCCACTGCGCCACGTAGCTGCCTCCCTTCAATTGACTTTTAAGGAGTTAAATTGATAAGTGAACTGCCATCTTTGTTTTGACTGGAACTAGGATGCAGCCTAGATTCATAGGTTAGTAGTTAATAGTAGGTTATCACTTTAAGAGGAAGGCTAGTATCCCAAGAGACAATCTCCTAGCTCTGGGCCAAAAACTAGTGAATGGAGATTCCATATGGAAACTGGGGGTTATAATCCCAGAGCCACACCCTGAGTAGCTCAGAGGTAACAGGCACATCAAAGCAAACCTCAGTTTGCCTGTTTTTGTTGGCCGTGAGAGGAATGCTAGGGAGTCCAGGACATTCCCAGAGAAATGTAAGGAACTGACTTGGGATAATGTTCAAAAATTCCTTTCTCAGTTAATTCCACTGCAGATAAACTGGCTCTCACACAAGTGTTCACAGCTGCGTGTAGGATGTTGCAGAGTACATAATGGCCGCTGTGTTTGCTAGAGTACAAACAGTCCCACAAAGGCATGTACCTCCTAACTCAGAGCTATGCCTGAGAAACAGCGCAAGAGCACATCTCCCAACAACACCTCCATACAACACATTCGTGTCCCGGAATAATATTGAGCTCAATGAGGCTCAGTCGGATAGCTCAAGAGGCACTCCTTTGGAGGCTCCAATGTTCATCAATCATAAAAAGCTCTGGCACAGGAATGGTGGCAAGCTTTTGGCTTTTCTGTTCCAGAACAAGGTATAATTACAAGCTTGCTCTTTTTTCTTTTCTTTTTCCTGCTCAGATTAAACACTGGGTTAAAAATACTGTGGTGGAGTTGTCAGGAGGTATCGGAACAGTAAGTCTTTCTGACACTAAATGCCCATGATTCACCATCACTGATAAAAATACAATCCGTGCCCAGGACTTCCCTGCAGTTATCTGCCAAGCATCTCTCACCTAAGCTCACCCAGCTTTGCATCTCAGGTGATCAACCAACAGTCCTGATGTCAATTGATTTCAGGTCGGCTCCTTAAGCCTTCCCATCTTTCAACAGAAACTCTTATTTCTATTCTCCTGTCCTTTGCTCCATATTTCTTCCCCCTCCCACTTTCCAAAACCCCTTTTTCTAGCAGAACATAGATCCTAGGCAAAAACATGGACATCATCACCTGCCTCTGCTGCCAGATTATCCACAAAGTCTCTTCTCTCCACCCTTCAGGCCTCCAGCTGCTTGGGCAGTCTCTGCTGCTCCAAGGGCCAAGCCAAACAATTCTCTCCATACTGTTGCCAGGTCCAAGGCTGTAAGTCACATCTGACAGAGCCAGCAAATCCCTCCAATGAATCCCTTCCCTGGGCCACACTTCTAGGCAATCTCTTTTGATAATCTGTTATGAAAATGGCGCAGACATTCATCCCACAAGAGAGGGACAATTTGAGGGTGTGTTGAATGAATCAGCTGGGTTTACAGGGGATGAAGTAGCAGCTAGAAACAAAGGCCTTGGAGGGGCTCTCCCGTTCCTATTCATTTCCAGGCTTGGACTGAGACTGCCCGGAAGCTTTAGATGGACAGCAGGCGCAGCTATATGGGAGCTTCTTACCAGCTCTGAATGAAGTTGAGCTCTCCCATCTTTACCTCTACTTCCACAGTCCCTTTCCCATTATTCCTGACCGTGCAGACTTTTTACTTTGGACTGACAGTAAGATACCAGTCCTCTCAATACCTTTTCTAATTTAATAAGCATTTATTAAGTGTCTATCTGTTAGGTATTTTTGAAAAGTCCAAAGTGAAGAATAGTCCCTAACACACTAGAATGCTATTTCTGAGTTTTGAATTGTCCAAATCATTATAGAAAATAATATGGAAGACTAGGATATCCCTAACGTCACCAAATTCTGCATACTCTTTGACCCAATGATGCAACTACTGGAGATATACTGTAAAACAAAGGTGCTTAACCCTTTTTTTTTGGCCTGGACCTCTTTGGAAACAGACTAGTAATGCCTATAGACCTTTCTCAGAATAATACTTTTAAATACATAAAATAAAGTGCATAGTATTACAAAGAATACAGTTATGTTGAAATGAAGCTATTAAAATGCTAGAAAAACTCAAGGTCATGGGCCCAAGTTTAAGAACCCCAGTCCTAAAGAGATAAACAAAAGAGGGAAAGGATGTAGCTATACAAAAAATATTAATAGCATAACTTATTGTTGTCACAAAAACCTGGAAACTAAAAAGGGGGTGTTTGTCACTTGGGGAAAGACTAAATGAATGAAAAGAATAGAATATTATTGTGCTATGACAAATGATGAAAAGGCTGAATTCAGAGAAACCTGGGAAGATTTGCATGAACTGATACAAACTGAAGTGAGCAGAGCCAGGAGAACAATTTATACAATGACAACATCGTTTCAGATTTACTGACCTTTCCAAATTCATATTACAATATTACTGAACAATTATTCCCCAGATGATCTATATTACATCACCACAACTACCTTGCTAGGGTGCCAGGTAGTGCTAGATGGTAGAGCTTTTAGCCTGGAATCAAGTACTTGTGTTCAGCTCTCAGATAGTACCTTAGCTCTATAATGCTAGACAAATCACATTCTCTGCCTCAGTTCCCTCATTTGTAAAATAGAAATAAATAAATAGGGATAAAAATAGCTTGCACTTCTTTGCAGAGTGCTTTGCCAACCTTAAAGTCCTATACAGAGGCTGGTAGGTATTATAGTAGGGAATGGTGGCTCTAGGGAACTTCAGGAGTTTAGTTCTACTTCCCTCTATCCAGGAAGTGGGATGGCTTCCATTGGCTTTGAATTCCTGAAGTTGGAGTTAGAATGATCAAGAGATTTTTCCCCTCTGCCTGTCACTTTTTTTTTTTTTGCTTTGGTGCCAGACCAAAAGGCTTTTGTAAAAGAGTATTTCATATGAGCTTGTGAAACTGAACTGCCTACGCATGAGGAGGAATGTTTGGTGCTAAAAAGATATAGAGCTATTCTAACTCTTATTAAAAGTTGGAACTTCTTTCAAAAGTATTGGTTCCAATATGGAATGCCAAAAACTGGGTGTTCTTCTCTCTTTTTATTTTATTTTATTTTTTTCATTTTAAAGGTCATCTGTTGAAGAGTCCAGAAGACTAGAAAGAAAAACAATCAGGACAGTTTTGAAAGCTATAAGATGAACTAATGATACAATTGAAAAGCAAACTATCCATAAGAGATATCTTCAATCCTCTTTTTCTGTGTACTTTGTAATGACAATCATAGCATTTAGGCAGCAATTTCAATTATATAAATTTTATTATTATAATAAAAATCTTTATAATATTTTCTAATAAACTTTTTAATAGAAATCATAGAATTTATATAGTACTTCAAAGTGTGCAAAACACAGCAAATATTATTTTATCTGATCTTCACAATATTCCTGTGAGGTAGGTATTAATATTATTGCCATTTTATAAATGTGGAAACTAAGACGGAATAAGTGACTTGCTTAGACTCACATAGTAAGTAAATATCTGACACAAGAATTGTATTTCAGTCTTTCTGGCACCAAACCCAGCATTCTATCCACTGTGCCAATTGGCTGCCAAATGACCATGTTATTTAGTGTTTATTAAGTTCAGGATAAAAATAAATAAAAAAAACTAAAAATGAGATTGTCTGTTCAAATGAGGGCATTTCATAATTCCTTTTAACTGGAGCTCCTATTCAGGCTTTTTTTTTTTTCAAAACAGATTTCTTCCTTTATCAGTCAGTCAATAGTCAGTCAACAAATATTTATTGAGTACCTACAACATACCAAGCACTGTGCTATTTGAGTTAGATGTTTTTCTTCAGTAGAATGATTTCCTTGTAGGGAGGAATTTTTGTCTTTGTATCTTTATAACCTAGGTTCCTAGGTTCCTGGATGCTTAGACAAAGTTTACTGAATTGAAGTAGAATAAAATCAAGGCTTAGGGAAAAAATATGTGATTGTGGAAATATTTGACAATTGTTTAATCTGTGAGGAGAGTTGAATACTCTAAAATAAAGGTCAAATTAAGGGACAATACTATTAATGAAAAATTATGCTAATTTAAAATAGTTTATCTTTAAAAAATGAAATTTCATGTTTTTTCCTTTTCTTGTTCTATTCTCCATCCCTACAACCTACAACCCCACCCCATCCCACCTCACCTCCCATTCTCACCTTTCTATATTTTTTCAGTGCTCACACACAAAAAGTGAGGATTGGAACTTAGATTACCTGATTCCTTCCCAGTTTATTTCATGAAACACATCCCTAGGGTCATGGGATAGTCTTGGAATCACTGCTATATTTGAATGCAGATATAGCAGTGCTCTATCTGCTAAATGCTAAACGTCGCACCTGACTAGGAATATCATCCTGGACCAGATTATTACTGAGAAAGTGGTTTCTTTGCCACCGGGGATAGTACTAAGCACTTCTCAGCACAGACTGCCTAGCAAATGTAAACAGAAACACATTGCTTCCTAGGCTACCATCTAGTCAATTAATACACTGGGGAAGAGACATACAGACATATCTACCTACATGAGGGAAAATTTCCAGAAATCCATCCTACATAAACTATAACTTTCCTAATCCTACCCTTCAAGATTCTAACCTGAAGCTTGTGAAACTACGTGTATTCAGTTGTTTCAGTGATGAGTCCATTTGTGGTTTTCTTGGCAGAGATACTGGAATGGTTTGCCATATCTTTCTCTAGCTTATTTTACAGCTGAGGAAACTGAGGCAAACAGGGTTATGTAACTTGCCAGCTAGTGAGTGTCTGAGGTCGGATCTGAACTCAGGCCTTCCCCTGCAAACAACAAGAGTCACCTAAAAGCAGCAAGGTTGGAGACAGCCTAATTATTCACCAGTAGATGGTAGGTGCACTTCTTCCTTAAATAAATATTCCAGCTACTTCTCCCTCTACATGTTGTAGAGTTAATTTGACTGACGTGGGGAGTAAGGACAGGTACTTACAAAAACAGTCATTTGGGTTAGCAAGGATGTTTCTCATCAAGTATCATCATTTTTCCTTGTTTCTTTTAATTAATTTGGGCAGTTAACTATCAGTTAATGACTCAAGACAACACACACATGCACACATACACATACACAGAGAGACTACATTTGCGAGCTATCCTACTTTAATCTTAGAAATCCAGCAATTATTTGTGGAATTTTGTAACTACCAAAAAAAAAAAAATCAAAGGAATACCTTTAGGACCAGCTGCCTGCATTCTCTCCTCCCTTCATTCAATGTGAACAAATAAATCTTACTGAAGGACATATCACGTCACATTACTCTGCTGCTCAAGAAATTTTATTTGTTCTTTGTACTCAGCTACATAAATTCCAAATGCTTTAATATGTAATTCAAGGCACACCATAGTCTGAGCTTTAGTCACGTCATTCCCCTGTTTTCCCATCTCTATAGCCTTGTTCAAATTTAAGGAAAAAAGAAAAGAAGGAGGGAGGAGGGAGTAAAGGAAGAAAGGAAGGAAGAGGAGGAAAGAAAAGGAAGAGGAGGGAAGGAAGGAAGAGGAAAAAAGGAAAGAAAGAAGCATTTATGGAGTACTTATTACGTTCCAAGCACTGTATAATGCCCTAAAAATACAAATATTAGCAAAAAGAAAAACATTCCTTGATCTCAGGAGGTTTTTTGATGTTATTCAATCATATTACTTGTGTCTGACTCTTCATAAACCCGTTTGGGGTTTCCTAAGCAAAGATACTAGAATGATTTGTCATTGCCTTCTCCAGCTCACTTAACAGATGAGGAAACTGAGGGAAACTTGACAGAAAGTATCTGAGACTGGATTTGAACTCACAAAGATGAGTATTCCTGACTCCGAGTCCACTGTGCCACCTAGCTGCCTCCTCCTATTTTTATTTTCAATTATTTTGTATTATAGTCATTTCTATAGAATTATGAATCTTACCAAGATTCAACTGAGATTATGCATCTTCTCTTGTTTATCTTTGAACATCCTTAGAACCTGAATTGGTGCTTTGTACCTAAGGATATAATAATGATAATAATAATTAACATCTACATAGCATTTTAAGATTGGAAAAGTCTCCTATGTATATTATCTCATGATATATAATAAGAGTATTATAATAATAATTATAGCATTATCAATGTTGAAAATGTTGCATTTATGGTTTGGAGAATGTAGAAAGACTGTCCTCTCAACTAAAGCAGAACTCATTAATTAGTTATTGACATTAGAAGAGTCAGCTCTAGAAATTTTGTTTGCCTTTATTGAAATCATGATTAGGAGATTGCCTTAAAGCAATCTGGCTTCTGCCCTTTGGTGGAACCATGGAAGTCCAATGTCAGACTTCAAATGATTGTGGAAGTAGCTTATACAACTGTATAAGGCCACTTCAATACTGGATATTTTAAAATGATTTGATTTTGACTTTAATTTTAAATTGATTTGCTATTGATTAGACTGCTTCCTTGCATGAAAGTAGCTTTTACTTCTTTCTTGACTTACAAATCAATTTCATGAGCCTCAGTGTACAAGAAAATTATTTACTAATTTAGTGACCAATGATTTAGGCTATTCCTTTGACAACATGTGAATGATCTATTTCTAGTTTATTTTTAAGTATTTTGAATGTAATAGAGCTAGATGAAGGAAGCCTATAGTTTCCTTTCAATTTCTATTTTTGTCTTCTAGTTTTAGGATATCTGGACAGTTTTCCTTGATAATTTCTTGAAAGATGCTATCTAGATTCTTTTTTTTTTCTTTTGATTGTGGCTTTCAGGTAGACCAGTAATTGAAAATTATCTCTCCTGTATCTGTTTTCTAGGTCAGTTATCTTTCCAATGAAGGATCATATGAAAGTATCCCATCATGATTTTGGGCAGTGGGGTCACGAGAAAGTTCTAGAGCTAGTGTAGAACAGGTTCTACAGGTCCAAGATGGTGACAGATGTATGAATGAATTGATTATTTAAAAGACTTTTATTATGGATCTGTGCTAAGCAGTGAATATCTAAATAGCAAGACTATATAAGACAATACAAAAGATAGTCTCCAATTTAAAAAAGCTCACATTCAAATGG
>JAJPUD010006912.1:94191-118760 GCA_023553655.1 Myrmecobius fasciatus | reverse complement strand
GAGGATAGTATAGAGACTTTGGGGGACTCCCGAGCTAGAGGGAATGATTTGGGTGAAGATCTAGCAAAGGAGACCAAGAAGGAGAGGTCAGAGGTGGGAGGAGAATGAGGGGAGAGCAGCATCAATAAAACCTATTAAGGAGAGCCTGCCTAGGAGGAGAAAGAAGGCACTCGACAGCATCAAAGGAGTCACCCCCTGTGAAAGATGAAAAGAATGGATCTTCCAATGGAGAGATCACAGGAAGGAGGGAAGGAAGGAAGGAGAGAGGGAGGAATTAAGGAAGGCTAGAGATAGGTCCTCCTTGACCGCACTAGATAATTAGATAACAGCGAGGGCATTTTCTACCTCTTGCTCTAACCTTCTTTTGTATAAACAGAAAAAGAAAGAGAGAAAGAATCTGGCCTCTGTGCTCTGGTCGCCAGGGCAACCTCGGAGGGTCCAGCTGCCCCGTCTGGAATGAGGTCTTACAAAGAGTGAGTCAGCTCAGAACAATACAGGTTTTTCTTCCGTCAGCCTAGGCGGGGTCAGTCACAAGAAAACTAAACAAAAATCCTTCCTCAGGAGTGGGAGCTAGCAGGGGCCTTTGAGATCTTCTCACTTTATGGCTTGTGGGGAAACTGAGACTTGGGCCTTCTCACCAAGGGTCACAGAGCTAGTAGGTAGGATTTGAACCCAAGGCCCTTTTAGCCCCGGATCTTGTGTGAGTTCCACTAAACCAGCTATTGGCCGCAGGTCACAGATTCAGACTAGGGGGGCATTCTCGTGCAACCCTCCTATTTTACAGTGGAAGAGACTGAGGTCCACAATAGTTCCATGATTTGCTTCTGGCCTATGGCATCTGGTGTCAAGAGGGAGATTTGTACCCAGCTTCTGACTCTAAGCCCAGCTGTGTTTCCTTCCCCTCCTGGGACTAGATGGCCTCTGCCATTCGTCCATACTCTGAGGCCCCTTTTAGAACAATTCTAGGCTTCCCTCCACCACTGTCAGTGGCATGAATTGGGTCATCGAAGGAACTCCCGCCCAGGCCAAGGGTCACTGGAGGGGGCTCAGGCCAAAGAGGAAGGCCTCGAGTCCAGCCTTGAGAGAAGTCAGTTCCCATAGGAGCCTGAGAACCCTTCCCCCCGCCCCAGTATTATCCCACAGATAAGAATGGCCAGACAGAAGCTCAGAAGCAAAAAATTGAAACTATGCCATTTGTATACAAGAGCGAGGAAGGGCTGACTGAAGAAGCCGGACTGGGAGCCGGCTTGGTCCTCGCAGGGAGGGAGGCAGGAAGAAGAGCCCCAGGAGAACGATCCTGAAACGGAGATCCTGGGAACCAGGGGCCAGAACAGGAGGGACCCTCACAAGGCATCGATCATAGGAAGGGCTGTGTGATCCTGGGCAAGTCCCTTAACTCGATGGCAAACAATGGAGCCAAGAAAACCCCAAATGGAGTTATGAAGAATTGGCTGGGACTGAACGCTGTACAAAAGGGGGAAACTGAGGCAAAGGGAGCAGAAGTGGCTTACTTAAGATCATTGATAGGATCACAAATCTGGGGCAAGAAGCCCCTCTATGAGGAACATAAGTTTTTTTTTTTTCTTTTTGCTGAGGCAATTGGGGTTAAGTGACTTGCCCAGGGTCACACAGCTAGGGAATGTTAAGTGTCTGAGACCACATTTGAACTCAGGTCCTCCTGACTTCAGGGCTGGTGCTCTATCCACTATAGCGCCACCTAGCTGCCCCAACATAATAAGTCTTAATGGGAGAGGGCACAGCAGAGCAGGACTTTGAGATATTCATTAATTTGTGGGGAAGACAGAGGGCTTGTGGTGAAATTTAAAGCCTAGAGATGCCCTGGGAGCCCTCTCCCACAAGCATGTGTTTGGTATCACGCTTTGGGCTGGGTGCTGGGGATACCAAGGCTGCCCTCAGGAAGCTTCCATTCTGCTGGAGGTGGGGAGATGCACCATACTGATAAGTCGATCCCAGGCAGTTTTAGGAGAGAGGACAAGATGCAGACAATGGGAGATCACACAAGGATGGAGCCGGAGCGGAGAAAGCCGGGACTCCAAGAGCATGGGAGACACAGCCAACTCCCAACCTGGAGCACCCGTGCCACTGGGCTAGAACACAGCAGGAGGCCCAGGGGCCAGGACTGACCTGGTTGGCGAAGAGCAAGTGGCAGACGGTGTGGTCATCAGGGTCCTTCATGATGGCACGGATTATCTGCAGCATCGGGGTGATACCTGGAGGAAAACCAGAGTGTGTGTGTGTGTGTGTGTGTGTGTGCAGCCCCTCCTCCCAATCCCCCCTTGGGCTGGAGCAGGTAGGTGGGGGGGCAGGTGCAAATGAACCCCCCATTATTGTGTCCTGGGTGAAGCAGACCAGAACAGCTTGAGTCCACTTGGTCCTCAGATATAATGGCCAAAGACCTAGGTTTGGGCCCTTTGGGTGAGCACGATGGAAACCGTTTTAGTGACCCCAGGGAACCTCCTTGCTAACTGCTTTTAGTATCCTTGCTTAAAACCTTTACCTGATCTTACTTTCTTGGACTATTGTTTACAATCTTGAGACCTGCCTTTTATCAGAAGTTGGACTTTTTTATTAAAAGGATTGTTTATCTAAACCACCAGGCTCTGAGTGAGCCAATATGGCAGCGGGGGAGATCGGGGGGTCCCCAGGGAGCCCAATGGGATGGGGAGTGGAGATATTCCTCCTCGCCTACCTGTCCCTCCTGCAATCATGCCCACTGATTTCACTGTCTTGATGGCAGGCTCCGACTTCTTGTCAGGACGGATGGCAAATGTTCCTGGAAGACAGACCCGTTACATGAAACAAAATAGAACCAGGAGACCTTCAAAAATGTGCCTCCTACAGAGAGGCAGACACAGGAACTACCAAAGCACGCGTGTGAAAAACAGAGCCGGGGCCAGGATGGCAGGGATCATTTATTCCAACCTCCACATTTCATGTCCGAGGGACTCACCCAAGGTCTTCCACCCAGAAAGCCCAATTAGGACTCAAATTCAAGTCTGTAAAAGGGCTTGTCCACCCATGTCTCAGCTGGACAGAAAGCACTTGATTGTTTTGGAAATTTATAGAAAACTAGGGTCTTATTTTAATAAGTAATTCATCTTTTCTGAATTAAAAAAAGTGAAACTGACAACTACATAATTATAATGATCATTTATAATTGACAATCATTTATTACTATAATGATGCTTTGAAGCAGTGTTGAAAATATGCATTTATAAGATTATAGCATCAGCTGACAAAGATTACAAACTTTGGCCAGGCTGCTTCAGGCTAGAAATATATTTGCTCATAAAAACAAAAACAAGTCAAATGGTTTTGTTCAGTTGTTTCAGTCATCTCTCTTTGTGACAATTTATTTTATTTTTGTAGACTTACTAGTGTGGTTTGCCATTTCCTTCTTCAACTCATTTTACAAATGAGGAAACTGAGGTAAATAGGCAAGTGACTTGTCCAGGGTCACACAATAAGTGTCTGAGATTGGTTCTGAACTCAGAAAGAGGAATCTTCCTGATTCTAAGTCCAGTGCTCTACTGGTACCACCTAGCTGCTCAATTTTATTAATATTTACAGGGAAAATTCTTGACAAGACTTAACACCATTGGGGCAGCTAGGTGGCACAGTGGATAGAGCACCAGCCTTGAAGTCAGGAGGAGCTGAGTTCAAATTTGGTCTCAGATACTTAACATTCCCTAGCTGTGTGACCCTGGGCAAGTCACTTAACCCCAATTGCATCAGCAAAGAAAAAAAGACAACACCATTGCTAGAATTCCTTAATACCCCAAAACCTAGAAGCCATAAGAATAAATGGTTATGTCCTTAATATGCAAAACAGAATCTATTTAACAGCAAAAGCCAGTCTCATTTATTATGGGGATAAACTATTTACCTCGCTGGTAAGATCAGAGGTAAATAAGTATAGTCATTATCTACATCCCCATTCTGGCACCATAGTGCCAGAGAAGATAAATGTAGCAAGAAGACAAGAAAAAGAAATGGAGGGAACAAGCAAAATCAGAAAAAAACCAAAATGCTTTTGGCTGATGATGTGATCGTTTGAAAGCATTAACTATAGATTTAACTGAAACAAGGAAAAACTTTAGCAGAGTTGTAGGGTATAAAGCAAAGCCACATAAATTACCTATATTTCTGTTTATTACCAATAAAATCCATCAAAAGAGATAGGAGAAATTTCATTTAAAATAACTACATAAGATATTTGAAATTCTGCCTTCCAAGACAAATACAGGAACCATAGGAAGACAATAATGACTTTTTATACAAATTAAGGCAGGGTTAAATAATTGGAGAAATAGCAATTGCTCATGAGTGGGCTAAGCAAATAGAATAAAGATGATAAATGACCTGAAGTATTTATTTATTCATATCAGTCAAACGAGTAAGGGATTACTCTATAGAGCTAGTCAAAATATAACAAAATTTGCCTGGAGGAACAAAAGGCCAGGAATCTCAAGGGAATGAATGAAAAAGAGTGGGAAGGAAAGGGATTGATCAGTACCAGATGTACCAGAAAGCAACAATTGCAAAAATAATTAGGTATTGTTTAAATAAAGAGATTGATCAGCAGAAGATCAAGTACAAAATATATAGAAGCAACTGAGCTCTACAGCTTAGTGTTTGATAAATCCAAATATCCCAAATAGTGGGGAGGAAATTCACTATTCTTCAAAAACTGTTGGGAAAATTAGAAAGTCTGGCAGAAACCAGCTCTCACCTAAACTTCACACCATATGCCAAGATAAATGCCAAATGGGAACATGACTTGGACATAAAGAGTGCCATAAACAAATTATACAAGCATGGAAGAATTTGCAAGCTAGATATATAGGAAAAAAAAGAATTAATAACCAATCAAGAAATAGAGAAGATCACAGTTGGTAAAATGGGCAATTTTGATTACATAAAATTCAAAATTTTTTTTAACACAAACAAAATCAATGCAGCTAAAATGAGAAGATATGCAGGCAAAGGGAGAAAATATTGATAGCAAGTTTTTCTGAAAAAAAAAAAAGATCTCATGTCTAAGATACATAGGAAATCATTTACTTAAAGAATTCTAGATTGTAAACTACAAAACTAATTGAAACAATGGACAACTTTAGCAAAATTGCAAGATATAAAATAAAGTCACATAAATCTCAAGTACTTCTATATCTTGCCAATAAAATCTAGCAGGAAGAGGTTAAAAGATAAGAACAAACAGTTTTCTTAGGAAGAAAACCAAGCTATGTATGTAAGAAAAAATTATCTGAATCACTACTAATTAGAGAAGTGTAAATTGACATAACTGAGAGTATATCCCATACTCATCAGATTGTTAAAGTTGACAAAGGAAAATGATGGATCCTGGAGGGATTGTAGGAAAGTAGGTATATTAATGCAATGCTGTTGAAGTTGTGAACTGGTCCAGTCATTCTGGAAAGCAATTTGGAACTATACCCCCAAAAAACAATTAAACCATGCTTGATGCTGGAAGATGTGATGTGAATTTCCTCGCTGCCCACCTCCTGACACAGAAATAATGGAAATGATGAAGTGCAGATGGAAGCATGATTTTTGGATATGGCCAATGGGGAAATGCTTTAGTTATACAATACATATTTACAATATGGAATTTTATTTTTCTTGCTTTCTCAATTATAAGAGAGAATGGGCAAGAGAATAAGCAGCGTCATCTGAAAAAAATTTATGTGGGAACTATACTTTGTATCATAAAAATAGGAGAGGAAAAAATGTTCTTCCCTCCTTTCTTTGTAGAATTGGATGATTGTGGATATGGAGCACTGTACATGGTATCAGACTCAATCCATATGTTGGTTAATTTTATTTAACTATCTTGTTTTTTCTTTGCTTTTTTTCATTATTACATTCTTTGTTACTCACTGGGTATGTAAAAGGGGAAGGATCGATCTGGAAGTCAAGGTGATTTAAAAACACAAGATGGCAAAAACTGAAACCAATTCACCTTTACCACGGTAGACCAGCAGTCCACTGGGGCCTCTGAAGTCAATAGTGTCATCAGTTTTCAGACTCTCCAGATACTGGGACATCTTCCCGCCAGCAGGAAACTTGGGATTCGTGTCTTTGAAGTAAATCTAGAAAACACCCCCCTCTCTCCATTTAAGTCAAACCCCCAAAGCCAGCAGCTCCCATGGTCTTGGCCAGCCAGTGGCAAAGTTCTTGCAGCCTGTCCTGGGAGCTCTTCCCAAACCAAGGGTTTCTAGCTTTCTCCTGGCCTCCTACCAAGGCCAATCCTTCTCATTAATCAGCCCTGACCCTCATCTTCCCTCTCCACCACCTGCCCACTAGAGTCCTTTCCCCCAGTGTCTGACCTTAAGGAGCAGTTCTCTTGAAAGCAACCTGACCACTTAAGTAGTACTAATATAGAAATAATTGCTAACAATTTAATAGATTCCAGCTCATCGAATGACAGAGCTGGAAGGGACCCTAGCCATAAAATCAACTTTTTCATTTTATGGGTAAGGAATCATGAGATCCTAAGCATAGAACTGGATGGTACCTCAGAGCCCACTTAGGTCCAACATTTTACAGATGGGTAAACTGAGAGAAAGGAACATACATTGTAGGCAAAAATTAGACCTACAGGCCAGTGCTCTTCCCACTGGACCACACAACTTCCCGTTATTTGGGTCCAGAGAAATTATATAGCCATATTGAGCTCTCCAAGGATACTTGTGCCTAAAATTCTAAGTCCTCAAAGACGTGCATACCTCAAGGTAGAATTTCAGAACCTTTTGCAGGATGCTTAGGGAATAAGGAAAAGAGAGAAGAAGAAAGAGAGCCCTGAATTTAAAGTGTGAGGGGCTAGGGATGAGTCCCAATGCTCCTAGTCATACGACTCTCTTGGCTTGCCTCACTTCACCTAAGGCTCATTTTCCCAGATTAATAAAGCAAGAGGGTTGGCCCAGAGGGTCTCTAAGGTCATTTCCAGCACTGAATCATACAGTCCTAGGAAGGGTCTGGGGATGAGCCTCATCTTCCCAAGAAGGAGGTGGGGGTCCTTGCTTGGGCCAACCATTTTGCTGTGCCCCCAGCACTCTCTCCAGCTTGTCCCTGAGTACCCCCCCCAACCATGCGCACCATTTCCTGATCCCCTACATGGCGAGAAGGTCTAGCCTCCCTGCTCCCTCTCCATCTCTACACACATTATCCCCTAGGGACAACATTAACCCCATCAGCCCCTGTGGATTTAATTACAATCTCTAATTTGATCATTTTAAATCTAAGTAATCTGTCCTCTCCTGTCTCCTAAACTTGCATCTCCAATGGGATATCATAAATGGGATGTCCATCAGGCATCTTAAACTTAGCATGTCCAAAACTGCATCCACCCTCTTCCCCTTCCCTAAGTTCTCCCTCTTCCTGGTCTTCCTATTACTATCAAAGGCATCATCATTCCCCTAGCTCTCTGGGGGATTCCATCTTTTTTTTTTTTCCTTCGTTCTTTCTCCCAAACTGCACAGATCCCGATTTTACCTTTGTAATAGCTCTCAGCATCTCTGGGCCAGCATGAAACCTCCCAAGGGCTTTGATGGACCCCAGTAATCTGTAAGCCCCTGGCCAATGGAGCACTATGGGGGTTTGGAGAGGAATTCAGCAGACTCCAAAAGAGGTGGTTTGCTGTTTACAAGGTGAGGGCAGGACCTCATTAGCTAGAAGCTGAACAGGGGTCTCCAGTCCAATGATGGAAAAAGAAAAGGAGCAAATAACAGATCCTCGGTGGTTTAGAAGAAATGATCAGGCCCCCAATGAATGGGAGCAGTCCTTGGGGGAGGAGGGGCTCACCTTGATAACCAGGTCCACGAAGCCTTTGTCATCATCGCTGGAGATGGGAGTGTAGGGCCGGATGACCAGGTTCCCATCGATCCGGGCTGAGAGGTAAATGTGCTGACCTATAGGGAGGATGGAGTGAGAGGCCTAGCTTCAAGGGGACACTCTCTAGAGCAGGGCTCCCTCTCCTTGTTTGTGTCATGGAAAAGGGGGAAGAAGAGGAGGAGGAGGAGGAAGAAGGAGAAAGGAGAAAGAGGAAGAAGAGAAATAAAGGAGAAAAAGGAAGAAGAAGAGAAGGAGGAGGAAGAGGAAGAAGAAGAGGAGGAGGAGAAAGGAGAAAGAGGAGGAAGAAGAGAAGGAGGAGGAGGAAGAGGAAGAAGAAGAAGAGGAGGAAGAGAAGAAGAGGAGGGGGAAGAAAAGAAGAAGAGCAGGAGGAAGAGAAGGAAAAGCAGAAGGAGAAGGAGAAAAGGGAGAAGGAGGAGGAAGAGGAAAAGGAAAAGGAGAAGGAAAGGGAGAAGGTGGTGGAGGTAGAAGCAGTCCCAGCAGTGGTCCACTAGCTGCCAGCAGTCAACCCCAGTAGTTGGTGCCCTTGAAGTCTAGAGTACAGAATCATGCTGGGCTTCTGCCTGAGTCACCAGGAGCTCACCCAGAGTTTGCACCACCCACTTTTCCCCATATATGAAAATGTCCATTTGCTTTGGTGTTTACATTTAGACTAAGAATAAATTGTTTTTAAAAATGGGTTCACAGCCCATGAGATGATCGGGCCTTTCTCCTTTGGCCAGGACAGGTGAGAGAGCCTGTCACTGGGGTGATGGGCCGCTTAGTTTGATTGAATTGCCTTTATCTTCCCTTTCTTTCTTCTTTTTTATTACTAAGGGTGGAATTCTAGATGGGAAGACTATAGATCCATCCCCATATGCATACATGGAAATGACATCTATGTACATGCATGTATATGCAACTGTATACAACACACACAGAGTAGAGATTGTGCAAAGCCAAAAGATAGCAACAGTAATTAAACTAAAATAAAAGGAGTGTTTGTGAGCAGGAGACTTCACAACCTCATTGACCTACTACGGTTCCGAGAATCTGCCCAGAGTCCAAATGGACCACAAAGAAAAGGCAAAAACCGAAAAGAGAGAGTGAGGGGTAGAAGTGTTTCAGGAGCCCCCAGAAGATCCTCTCTCCATTCTTGTCATCCCTTCTCCTCCCAGCTCTTGTCCCCCACTCCTGCCATCCCTCCTTCCCCTCCCCCCCAGCTCTTGCCATCCCTCCTTCCTCTGCTCTCACATCTCCTCCATCTCCTTCCCCCCCAGCTCTTCTCCCCCCCACCCTGGCCCCCAGGGCCCAAACCATAGGATAGTGGCACTTCCTGCCAGAGTGCCCTGGGAGCCCCAAGGCCAGGAGCAGGACTCACCAATAGGGAGGCCCAGAATGTGTTGTGGAGATGGGAGAGCGAATCGGAACCTCCGTGTGTCATGGCTGATAATCTAGAAGGGAAAAAATATGTTCCAATGAAGAGAAGTCAGCCCAGTGGGGCACAAAAGTTCAAGGACTCCCTTAGAGTTGTGGGTTCAAGTCCCACCTCCTACATACACGGGCCAGTCACTCTCTCAGTGCCCCAAGCAGCCCAGAGAAGTTGCTGACTGGCCTCAGGAAAGGGGCATCCTCCCCTGGAACCTGACAGGTCCCATCCCCACCCCTCATTTCTGCAGCATCTCCGGGCATTTCCTTCCAATAATTCTTTGGGGAAAGCCGCCCTTGGGAAATGATGCACAAGAACAAGTTCAAGTTCTCACAGCTAATGAGCACAAGGGCAGGATTCCCCCTAAGATCTTCTGCCTCTGAGTTCAGAACGATTTCTCATATAAACACATAGCCTCCATGGGAAATGCTAGGGTCACTGCCCATTGAAGAGGGACTTGGGGTTGCCCGGCTGCCAGGACCCCCTTCCCTTTCTCAATCTCCACCTGTCCATCCAAGTGTCACTCACAAGCCATCTCTTCCAGGAGGCCTTGGGGTTGTGATAGGGATTGGGCTTGGTTTTAAGACCCACATTTGAAGGGTCTCCTTGTCCTTGGGCACCTCCTAGAAACTGAAAATGGGGCTCAGTGTCTCAAAATTGGGGACCTCAGCAATGGCCAGCCAAGATAGATCAGGAACCCCTCCTGCCATGACCCCAACGATCAGCATCCAGCTTCTGCTTGAAAGCCCTCTGGCCAAGGGCTTCAGGGAGGAAGAAGAGAGAGGAAACTTGGAACTCTGTTTTAAAATGAAGTTTAAAAATTGTCTTTATACATGTAAGTGGGGGAAAATAAAATATTATTTAAAAAATCAGGATTATTCAGAAGTGAAATAGACTGCTATCCATCACTAAAAGGTCTTTAAACAAAGGCTGATGACTTTTTTTTCCAATTGTATTTTATTTCTCCAAATAATGCAAAAATAGTCTTCAACAACTATCCCTGAAATACGTTGTGATCCAAACTTCTCTCCCTCCCTTCCCTCTCCCTCCCCAAGGCTGCAAGCAATTTGATATAGGTCAAATGTGGGCAATCCTTTTAAACCTATTTCTATATTTGTCACATTGTGTGAGAAAAATCAGATTATGATTTTTTTTTCCTGAAACAATTGCGATCAAGGTCACACAGCTAGGAAGTGTTAAGTGTCTGAGGCCAGATTTGAACTCAGGTCCTCCTGACTTCAGGTGCTCTACCCACTGCACCACCTAGCTGCTCCCATTCATATGTTTTGAAAATAAAAAACTTTAATAAAAAAAAAAAAGAAAGAAAGAAAGTGGAGGGGAGCCTTGGATGAGCCAGGAGCCATCTTTGAAGGGCCCTCCCATGGGAGCCAATCTGCTCAGCCCCAAAGTCTAAGTGGGATTGATAGGTGGACATTGCACCTGGCATTGGAAAAACCATCCAGTAAATAGAAGTGTTCCAGAGTGAGCTAGTGAGTCCCCCGTCCCCAAATGTCCAAAGTCGGGCCCCATGGGCCCTGGGCATCCACCCAGGGGAGGATTCCTGTCCGGCTGCAGAATGAGTCCCCTTGGGCTCTGGAGGACCGGCCTTGCCCTACTTTGTGGGGCCGTGTGAGGACTAAAAAGATGGGCACATCAGGGTCTGGTGAAAGGAAATAATGCCGAGAAGGGGTCACCTCAGGAAATCTACCTGCCCCGGCCCTGGGAGGCAGCCCAGCCGGGACATCATCGGCGGGAGGAAGGACAGAGCCAGAGTTTGCCCATTGGTCTGTGTTACTCAGCTCATGTTTTTAAAAGGAGGAGGGGAGAAAAGGAATTTTTAATGGGTGGTGAGTTGGCTGCAGTCCTTCCTGTTTGTGTGGAACATTCGAGTCTGATCCAGAAAAAGCCAGTCCAGCTCTCCTGCCCTGAGGCCTTTGCAGGTTTTGAAGCTGGACTCAGAATTCAGATTTGGCCCTGAGACACTTAAGCTATGTGACCCTGAGTAAGGGAGCATTTGCCTGCTCCCTGCCTCAGTTTCCTCATTTGTAAAATATTATTTACTCCTCAGGATTAAAAGGAAATAATGTGGAAAGAACTTGCTTTGCAAGTCATAAAAGCACTGTTAAAATGGGATCCACACTTACCATGCTTATCAGGGAAAACAGGTATATTACTAAAGTGTTGGTGGAGCTGTGGTCCAGCTGGTCTGGAAAGCAGTTTGGAACCACATTCCCTAAGTTACTGAGCTTTGCATACCCTTTGACCCAGCAATGCTAAGTCTGTGCTCCAAAGAGATCAAAGAAAGACAATAAAGATGCACAAGGACAAAAATATTGGTAGCAATTCTTTTTGTTGTGACCAAGAATCAGAAACTGAGGGGATGCTGAGAAAATGAGGAAATGGCTGAACAAGTTATGGTAGGAGAAGGTGATGTAAGAAATGAGGAAGGGGAACGGTTTTAGAGAAACCTGGGAAGATTTGTCTAAACTGACGCAAGATGAGAAACAAAACTAAGAGAACAATTTATACAATAAAACACATTAAAAACAAGCAAGACTTAAGGAAGACTTAAGGGTTGATTAAAGCAGCGATCCTTGGGAGATTTATGATGAAATTTGCTGCCCACCCCTAACAGAGAAGCGATGGATTTGAGGTGAAGACTGAGACATAAAATTTTGAACATAGCTAATATGGGAATTTGTTTTGCTTTGGGTTTTTTTGACTATACATATTGATTATTGTTTTTCTTTTTTTTTTTTCAGTGCCCAAGGAGGAAGAAGGAAACAAGGGGTTTATAGGGAAAGAAAATAGATTTTTATTAACTGAAAAATAAAACTTAATTTTAAAAAATTGCAAGATGTAGAATAAAAGTAAAAAAAATGAATAGAAGAAATCATATCATTTTCTGTATTGAATAACTTTTCTGATTTTTCTTCCAAGACCCTCTAGGACCAACACACAAGGTGTTAATCAAAATAGGAGTTACTCAGCCCTACAAAAGTATACAGGGCTAGACCTAATCAAGCTCAGGAAATTAGCTATGGGTGATGCAACCTGGAATCTAGGATCTGGATCCAGAGGCAGAGGGGACATAATCCTTGACCCAATCCAACCAGGAAGGGATTAATTTTAGGGGAACTCAATTCCTCTGACTCTCTAGCCCAGTAGACCTCCTTAGAGACCTCCAGGAAGGAATATCCCCAAGGCTAGGAGTCTTGGTGCCATCCCCACCCAAGGCTGGACCCTATCACTTACCTCTTTGTCAATCAGCCTCAGCGGGTACTTCACCTCAGGGTTCTCTAAGGTGATGGGAGGAGCCGGCTTCCCAAAAAGCTTCATGAAGAGGCTATAGATGAACCAGACAGGAGATAGCACAAAGCTACCCAACTGCAAAAAATGGGGGAAAAATGTTAAGAGCCCCATTGGAACTCAGGAAGAAAAGAGAAAATAAAGCATTTGATACTCTTGCTGATGGGGAAACTTGGACTCAATGAGATCCTTCCTTGGCAGCATCAAGGAGCCCTGTTTTCAGGCCCCATTTTCACCTCCCAGTCCTTAAAAGATCACAGATGGGGACCCTAAAGGCCATCATGAAACCTTTTCATTTTTCCAGATGAGAGATCCCAAGGAAAGGAAAGGATGGGTTCAGGGTCCCATAAATGGGCTATGTGAGGTCAGGTCAGGACTGACCCCACAGCAAAATGAGGAGAGTCAAGCTGACTTGCCGTGAGATTCTCTCACTCCCCCTTGAGTGACCCCTGGCCAACCCAAGTACCATGTGCCCTCTCTATCCAAACATGTCATCTCCTGGCTGACTCACCCTGCCCCAAACCATAGGGTCTTTCCAAGCCTCCAACAGATGTAAAGGATTCTCCCCCTCTGCCCTATACACACACACATGCAACTAGGAGATAGAGTAGGACCTGAGATTAAATTTGGTTTCAGATACTTAATAGCTAGGTGATGCTGGGCAAATCACTTCACCCTGTGTGCCTCAGTTTCCTCTTCTGTAAAATAAGCTGGAGAAGGAAAAGGCAAACCACTCCAGTGTTTTTGCCAAGAAAACCCCAAATGAAGTAAGCAAGAGTCGGACACACTGAGCAATAACAACTTACAAGTACAGGATGGGAATGAAAGAATTGAAATATTACAAAGGGTTTTTGTTTCTTTCTTTTAAATAAGTGGAAGAGAAGGTAAAATTTTGTTAATTGAAAATAATTATCACTTAAAAATATCATAGAGTAAGAGATTTCCCGAAGAAACTTCCCTCAAAAGAGAGTTCTGCAATATCTATGCCTCAAGTGTATGGAAGACTTAAAAAAAGAGGGCAGGGAGGACTCCCAAGAGCCCAAGTTTCCGGAAAAGCCCTTGGGGTTATTTTGGGATTCAGTCTCAAAGTTCCCAAACAATTGTGTTAAAAATCTTCCCAGGAAGCCGCTGCACCCACCACCACCCACTCTCCAGCCCAGTAGAAGAGTTGAGCTGAGCAGTCATCAACTCCTGCACCAGCTTCTTTCTCCATTCTTCCGCCAGATAATAGTACACTGCTAGCTGGTAAAGTAGAACCCCAAGTTCAGAGCTGACCTCAGAGACTGACCTAGCCAAGTGCCCCTATTCACATGCCATAGGCTCTAGAAAATAGAAAATAGGCATGATACTCCTAGCACAATCTCCCAGGGAGAGCGTTGTAAAATGCTTTGCAAACTATAAAGTAGTTGTTATTACTAGAGTAAAAGGCAGCTTATCCTAGAAGTTAAAAATCTTAAGCTAGGTCTGAAGTGCTGTCTCTGAGGCAGACAGGCTGTGGGACCACTGGCAGATTACCTGAGAACACCTGAATGCAACTGGAACAGCCTCAGAGAGCATCCTAATCAGACAGATGCTAAGACCCAAGGAAAGGAGGAAATCCAGACCTAATCAACCAGAACATTCACTGTACAGCCACAGGGACATCAGAGGCCGGTCCTGAGCAGTGATCTCCTCCATCCTCCATGGGTCCAGCCCTGGACTTTCCTTAGGACCTCCAATGATGTAGAACTCTCTATGCTGAGACTGTCCTTTCTGCTTTTAAGAGTTACAATCATTCTATTAGCAAAGCCAGGCACTGGGCTAAGCAATACACAGAGGCAAAAGACAGTCTTTGTCCTCAAAAAGCTTAAGTAAGTCCATTATATTGAGCCAAAACCCTTCTCTCTAACTCTGAATGTAGGGAGCTAGACACCTCACCTTACCCCACAAAGATATTTACACCTCAAATGTTGAAAACTATCTTTGCATGTATTTGGAAAAATGAAATACTATTTAAAAATATATATATATATTTTAAATATATATTAAATATATATATGTATGTATATATATATATAACACTACACATATCCATACACACTTATATATCTGACGCCCCCCATGAGGAACAAATAGAACAAGTCTAAGTCTCCCCAGTTCAAGACAGTCCCAAAGATACTGAGAAACAAATAAAAAAGGAAGGAAGAGGCCCTAGAGAGACCCAACACATGGACAAGTGACAGGGGAGAAGACCAGAAAAGAAAGTCATAGAGATGCAACCACAAAAACTAAAAATAAATAAACAACTCCCCCTCCAATCAAAGCCACTAGAACATTTAGTATAGGGGGAAACAAGGCTATCTCCCTCTAAGATACCCTTGAGTTACAACTTAGGACAGTAATAGTAATAATATTTAAATAATGCTTTACAAATATCACATCCTTTCATCTTCACAGCAATCTTGAGAAATGCTATTATAATCTCCATTTTACAGATGAGAAATCAAACATCAAGGCTTGCCCAGGTCACATAGCTAGTAAGTATCTGAAGCTGAATTTGAATTCAGGTCTTCTGGACTCCAAGTACTGGATAATCAGAAAGAAGACCCCAAATTTAAAAAAAAATTCAGTTCAAGACAGATAAGTGGATCTAGGGGAGACGAATCCTCCCTAGAATATGTGGTCATGGAAAGTAAGCTCATTTTCATACTGGTGTAATTCCATTTTTATTTTTTTTTATAATTCCATTTTTAAAGACTCCCAATAATGACTTAAAGCCAAAAAGTGGAATAAGGGATATATTGCCTAGGAAATTTATGAACAGAGAAGGGGAAAGTAGGCAGTTGCATAATGAGAGAAAGGGCTGAGTTCAAATCTTGGATCTTTCACCTGTTTTAACCATGTTATTTTTGTTTCCCTATTCTGAAACTCATCAATGTGTCATCTTTAAATAAATGGGTTAAAGGAGGGCAGTTAGGTGACATAGTGTTAGAGCACCAGCCCTGCATTCAGGAGGACCTGAGTTCAAATCTGGCCTCAGACACTTAATACTTCCTAGCTGTATGACCCTGGGCAAGTCACTTAACCCCAATTGCCTCAGGAAAAAAAAATCCCAAAGATAATACTCTGGAAAAGTACAAATGAAAAGGTCATAACATTATCAGGATTCAAACTCAACTATAAAGCAGTAATCACCAAAATCCTATGAGTTGGGGAAAAAAACCAAAATGGTAGATCTAGGAGGTGACAGACACAGAATGGTAGATTTTGGGAATAGACAAGCTAAGAAAAAAAAAGAAAGAAAGAAAGATTTCAAATCTACTCTCCATTGTCTGATAAGTTACAAGAAGAACTAACAAGAGCTACTGAGAAACTTTGGATAGGTTTATCTTCCCAAGACTTCCATACATTGAGTCTTTTTCCTTCCCTCCCTCCCTTCCTTCCCTTTCTCCTTCTCTCTCTCCCTTCTTTCCTTCCTTTCTTCCTTCCTACATTCCTCTCTTTTCCTATAAAGTATCTTCATCTTCTGTGAGTTCCATCCTGAATCTGTAATGGAAAATTCCACTACATTTGTGCCACGATAAAAACAAATTAAAAATTAATGACTACACAGGTAACATTTTCAACATTCTCAAAGTGAACATTTTCAAACAACTGATTAATTGGGTCAAAGACAGAGGTGCCAAATGTTCCACGAGTGTGAAAATTCTGTTTATTCTGTGGTGATGGCCCTCTGGTAGATTCTTTTGTTCACCTGAAGCATAATAGATTCTGCTCCAGCCTTTTACCTTTACCCTGTATGTGTCTCTGTGCTTTAGATATGTTTCTCATAATGATATATTCTTTTTCTACTCTTAAGAAAAATGCCCAATTACTGTCATCCTAAAGTTTCAATTGTAGGTAATTAATTCAGAAAGATTTTCCAAATGAAAAGAATTAGGAAAAATGGCCAAATATCGTAGAGTAGATAATCCCGTAATACAGACTCGAGAATTATGGATCTCTCATTTTATAGATGTAATAGATGTAATCACCTGTCGGAGATTACATGTGCAACTGTATACAGTTAATTGAGCCACTATGGTTCAAAAATTCTTCACCTGGTGACTAACTGTTAAATGTTAAGCATTTCAAATAGTTGGCTTTTGGCTGCCGATCATGAATTTCCCCGTTGAGCTACTAGCAGAAGCCGTAGGTCACATATACACCACAGTATCCTAGTAACTTACACGTTTATACACAGCTTTAAAGATGGAAAACAATTGAACAAACATTACCTCATCTGAGCATGTGATTCCTTAGTGATGCATCTGAGTAAAATGTTAGTACAGGAAACTTGTAATACACGTTTACAATCAAATGATTACATTAGAATTTCTAAATGTTTAATGTGAAGAAAGCGGGGCAGCTCCCTTTGTTCTGGCTCAAGCCCCAGCTGAGGCTCAGCTTCCTCCAATTCTCCTCCAGCCCTGTAGCTCCCATAGTCCTTCCTCCCCAGCCCAGGCCATTGGCAAACAGGGGAAAACTCAGCTTATTAACTGGAGTGATCACTGGATAAAGTGAGAATTCTTCCTCTTTTACAGATGGGGAAACCAAGGCTCATAGAAAGGTGGTAGAGATAAGAAATGATGGAGCCGGGGTCCACCCAAAGAAATGATGGAGCCGGGGTCCATCCAAAGATGGACCTGGAGCTCCAAACCCAAATTTCTTTCTCCTATCCCTCACAGGATGATCTTCCCTGTCATTTCTCTGATAAGGAGAAAACAGAAATAAATTGGCATCAGAGGAACTGGGTTCAAATCCTGCCATTTGCCACTTTTTTTCATCTGTCTCAGTGTTCCTTTTTCATCTGTAAAATCAAGAGACTGGATCAGAAGATGCTCAGTCTGTAAAGCATCTAGTGATTGATCAGTAGCCCAACTGAAGTCAGCCAAGTTAGAGAGATCTGGTCCAGCAAAAGAATAGCTGTTAGGGAACAAGAAGCCCAGGATTCAAATCTGCCCTCTGATGCTCACTGCCCACATGAACTTGGGCAGATCCCTTAAGTTCTTGGTCCTTGATTTCACCCTCCATAAGATGAAGGGGCTAGGGTACGAGATCTCTATAATCCTAGGATCTCTCCCCATCCCTTCCTCTGCATGCTGATCCATTTGGCTGAGTCAGTCTGGAACAATCCTCATTTACTCATGATTAATATGACCTACAGCAATGAGATTTTGGTGGCTTTTTTCTATTTTTTTAAAGTACCATATTATTTTAATTAAAAAATAAAGAATTACAAACTCAGTGACCACACACAGAGTTGGAAGGAAGAGAGAGGCCGTTATCTCAGCTTGCCAGGGTTTTCTGCGGCGGAGCAAGACCAGTAGTTTGTAGAGAACCAAGGGCCCTCCTGTGTACAGTGAGTAAATTCTCCAACTCCCACCAAGGTTGCCCATCCCGGTTTTTAGCTCCCATCATCCAGCCTTGGAGGACGTGGGGAGCAGGAAGAGAAGTTGGCCCTTATCACATCAGAAAATTAGAGCAAGGAGAAATCATCTGTAATCCAGTCTCTCACTCAAGAAACTGAGGCACAATAAAAAGGAACTAGACTGAGGTTTTAGAGCTAGTAAATGGTGGGGCTCTGTCTCCAACCCTCAGCTGTATAGACCCTCTATAGACCATCCTCAGCCTCCTCCTCTGGAGTCTAGAGGATTTTGCAGAGGACTATTTATATAAGGCTACTAATAATCCTCTCCCATTCTCCCCCTTATGGGAGTAATCTTGGCCAGGGAGCTTTCTAGGTTAGCCATTTAATCCACAAACATTAATTAATCACTTTTGGTGTGCCCAACACTGTGCTAAGTGACCGGCATACAAAGGCCCAAAAGTCTTCCCCTTAGGAGCTTCCCTTCTGCTGTACCTCAGTTTCCCCATCTGTAAAATGAGGGATTATACTGGTTATACCTTCTACAATCCCTTCCAAGGCTGATATTTTCCACTCAAAAAGAGAATCCTGTCCCTCCCTGAAGCATAAGAAATAAACATCAGGACGCCATCATTGGTCGTTCCAATCCTGGACAAAGCGCGGGGTCCCCTCGGAAATTTCTCTGGCAGCAGAGCCGGGGGGTGGGCTGCTCTGCTGGTTAGTGCCTGTGGAAAACCACAGGGGGCCCAACAAGGGGTGTCGGGGCTCAGCTTGTCTCCCCTCTGCCTTTCTCCAAACTAACAGAAAGGCCAGAGCTGGGAAGCCTGGGTGTGGCTGGTCCGTGTTGCTCCTGGGCCCAGCCAGGCTGGGGTGACTCACCCCTGCAGCCCACGGGATTCCATCCCCAGCTTAGGGCCCAGGCTCCTCCCTGCCAGCCCTGGGGAGACTGCTGTGTTCCAGTGGGGGGCTGGGACGGCTCACCTGCTTGCACCTCGCTCTGCCTCTGGGTCCGGCTCCTGCCAGGGAAGTGGGAGGGGAGCGGGGAGGAAGCCAGGGAAGATGGAAGGGCGGGGGGCCGGGAAGTGAGCCCGCCCTTGGGAAGACAGTCAACAGCAGGCCAGGGGCTCCAGAGCAGAGACTGGAGCACCCACATCCCCTGTCCCCCCAAAGCTGAGGAAAAACCCAATGGAAAACACAGAAACCGGTGTTCCAGGCCTGATTCTCCCAGTCATGAGCTTGAGCAGGTCCCCTCCTCCCCTCCATTCACTTCAGTTTTCACTTCTGCATAATGAAGAGCTGGATTACATGTTCTTTAAGCCCCAGGCTGGACGTCCCCTGTTCTAAGCCCCCTCCCAGCTCTGCCATTCCCTGTTCTAAGCTCCCTCCCAGCTCTGACCTCCCCTGTTCTAAGCTCCCTCCCAGCTCTGACATCCCCTGTTCTAAGCTCCCTCCCAGCTCTCATATCCCCTGTTCTAAGCCCCCTCCCAGCCCTGATGTTCCATGTTCTAAGCCCCCCCCAGCTCTGACATCCCCTATTTTAAGGCCCTCCCAGGCCTGCTATCTCCCATCCTAAGGCTTCTCCCAGCTCTGGCATTTTCTTTCATTTCATGCTCTAGGTTCCACCTCTCCCCCCGCAATCCCCCAAACTCCGACAAAACTGACCAATGCTTAGCGGCTATTTCCAAAGGCAGGTTAGCGTCCAGTCCCAGGAGACTGCGATGGCCCCGGCTCCTGATCTGGGTCCACAAAGCTGAGCCAGCAAAGCCAGCAGGGTCATTGGACCAGAGTCACACAAAGAAACGTCTAGTCGGATGAGCTCTCCCACAGGGGCTAGCACAGGCCATTCATGGGAGACCTGTCCCGCCCCACCCCCAGCCCCCCGGGGAGCTGGTACCTGTACCAGGAGCTACCAGGACCTGACCCCCAGGACAAGGCTGGGCCCCGGGAGGAGAGCAGAGCAGCTCTGAGCCGGAGGCCAGGCAGGCTCTGGGCCCTCTCTGATAAGATAAACCCAGCCCCAAAGAGCAGGTCTGGGCCTGGGGCACACCCGCTGCCCTCCTGGGTACCATCACTGGCTTTCTGCAAAATGGGGGAGCACAGGAGGAGGTTGGGTAGAAGCACTCATAGCCTGTCCCCTAGCCCGTGCTGTTGCCTGCTGCTTGCCACCTCTCTGGGCCTCCGCTTCCCCTATTAATTAAATGAGAATTCAATGTCTTTGCCAGCCCTAGGAAGGTCAATGACCCCTCACCATAGTCTCAGTTTTTTTCCTCTGTAAAAATTGGGGATTGGGGTAGGGAGCTTCTGAGGCCCCTTCTAGATCAAGATCCAGCATCCTCTCTGGCGCCAGGGTTTTCCTCTGTAAGATAAGGAAATTAGAAGGGACAGCCCCTAAAGTGTTCTTCAGTTCTGGCTGGCAGATATGATGCCCACGTCTCTATAGCACTTACACAGACAGATGAGGAAACTGAGGCACAGATAGTGAGATAGCTCTGCCAGGGTCACAAGAGCAGGGAGTCTCTGGGCCCAGAATCAGACTTGGGGCTCCCTGGCTTCAAACCCAGAGCCCTTCTACTCACACGGTAATTTCCTCCTCTTCTCCTTCCTCCTCCAATAGGTCAGACCCACCCCATCACACTGCCTGTTCACAAATGCTATTCTCACCCCCACATGGGAACTCGATCATTATCCCCCCATTCCTCAGATAAAGCCAGAGCATCTGGCCCAGGCAGAAAACAGGAAGACTCCACATGCAGGACCAGGGTCTTCTGACACTATAATTGGTTCCTTTCACAGTAATAAGTCAGACTCTCTTTCCAGGGGACAAAGATCCGGTTGACCCAAAAGCATGGGCACCCTGCACTGAACTAAGTGTGGGGAAAGGGCTACTGGCCCCCCACCCTCTGAGGCTCTCAAGTACTGGGGGTTAGACTTTGGTCTGCCCTTTCCTGTTCTAGGCCTGAATGCTAGTGCCCCCCTTGGACCTGAGGGGCCGAGCCCCAGAGACTTTGCTGTGGCCCACTGGGGAAGAAGCCGAGGGCAAGGGGCTTTGGACCAGGGACTAGGCGGGCCCATCCTAGAGAGAAGCCGAGATAAACAGTGAACTCAAGCTCCTTTCTCTCCCCAGAGATAGAGAGGGTACGAGATGTGCCGGAAATAATGTCCCCCGGGGATTGGGGAAGGTATTTATATATGTTCTTGTTATCCTTCTGAAATAAACTTCCCTTCGTAAAAGGTAAAAAGGAAATGAATACAGGAATAATATTGATTAAAACTTATTAATTATAACATCTTACATTTATATAAAGAAAATCAAAGTCTGCCAATGGTTTTCCCCCATCAGGCTTAGAGGTAGGGAATAGCCCCAATGGACTGAGCCAATGAGCCTGTTTCCTCATTTGTTGAATTTGGATAATGACCAAAATCAAAGAGGGAGCATTCAAATCCGAGCCCTTCCGATCACAAACTGCACCATGGCACCTTCAACGGCGGAAGGATTTTTCACTTATTTTAAGCAGCGTCTTCCTTTGGAAACTTGTCCCTTCCCTGATCCCTAGCAACAAAGATTCAGAGGAAAAGAAACTTTAAAGGGGGATGGAGGAAGAGGAGAGTTCTGGGAAACCAAGCCATACAATAACAATCTGAAAGTGCATTCATAATTCCACACCTGCAGACCCCCACCCCTGAAATGAAGTGACACGCTTTCTTGATTCTACTCAGGCCAGGCTTGGTCATTATAACAACACCGTATGGGATATTTTATTATTTAGTTGGATACTGCACAAAAAGGCCAGTGGTGGTAATGATGGAAAACCATCAAGTCCCTGATCTCGTGGAACTTATGCTCTGATGGGCACGGGCTGGGGAAGAAGGAGTCGTGAACAGAAATAACTGTAATACAAGACATAGTGTGATGGGGATTAATGAGAGGTTCACTTTTAATGCTACAGGAAATATGGAGGAGAGAAAGGAGGGAGAGAGAGGAGGAGGGAAGAAGGGAAGAGAAAAGAGAGAGAGGAGGGGAGTGAGAGGAGAGAGAGGAGAAAAAAAGAGACAGAGACAGAAAGAGAAAAGACAGGAGAGAGAGAGGAGAAAAGAGACAGAGAGAGACAGAGAAAGAGAGAGATGGAGAGAGAGAAGAAGGAAGGGAAGGAAGGAGAAAGAGAGGGGGAAGGGAGGGAAGAAGGGAAGTGGAGAGAGAAATAGACAGAAACAGAGACAGTAAAGAGAGGAGAGAGAAGAGGAGAGGAGGGGAGTGAGAGGAGAGAGAGGAGAAAAAAAAGAGAGAGAGAGAAAAGACAGGAGAGACAGAGAAAGAGAAGAAAGAGACAGAAAAAGAGAAAGAGGAGAGAGAGAGAGAGAGAGAGAGAGAGAGAGAGAGAGAGAGAGAGAGAAGGAGAGAGAGGGAGAAGGAAAGAGAGAGAGGGAGGGAGAGAGAGAGAAGGAGGGAGGGAGGGAGAGAGAGAGAGAAGGGGGCAAAGGAGGGGGATAGCCAGAGGCTACAAGAAAGATCAGTTTCAATAAATGCTTGTTGATGGACTGATTTTGAGTCATCTGATCTCTAAATCTTGGCTCACCTATGGGACCTTGGGTAAATCTTATAAGCCCTCTGTTTTAGTTTTCCCTTCTGTAAAATGGGAAGTATGTGAAAGTGGATAGAGTGCTTCTGGAGTCAGGAAGATTTATTTTCCAGAGTTCAAATCCAGCCTCAGACACTCCTTAACTATGTGACCCTAGGCAAGTTATTTCACTGTTTGCTTCAATTTCCTCATCTGTAAAATGAATTGAAGAAGGAAGTGACAAACCACTCCAGCATCTCAGTAAATCATACAATTTCTCTGCCTCAGTTTCCCCCTCTGTAAAATGGGAAGCCACTGTGGTATCTTTGCCAAGAAAACCCCAAATGGGGTCATGGAGAGTGGGAAAAGACTGAAAAACGACTGAGTTGGGTCGTTGGGCTCTGAGGCTCCTTCTTGTTTAGGTTCCCATTCTGCTAACTAGGAAGGGGGCCAGATGATTCTAGGCCATCACCAAAGGCCAGGTAAGTTGCAAAGGGCCTTGTCAGGGACTTTAGCAGGGCAGGGTCTTCTCCAGGGAAGCAGAGAAGTGGAGGGGGCCAGTCCAGGGAAGGCAGGGGAAGGCAGAGAGGGAGGATTTCTCACCCCATCCCTAATCCCTCTCCCTAAAGCCAAAGAAACTTCTGCAGAAAGTTGGCCACACCCGACCAAGGCTCAGCCCTTTCCCAGAGCCTCTCCCTAGCTCAACCAGAGACACTTTGGAACAGACAAAGCCACAGCAGAAAAATCACCTACTCAATCACTCAGCAAACACATATTAAGTACCTATGGGTGTGCAAAGAACACGAACCATTCCAGCCTTGGAAAATGAAGCAGAGAAACAAGACATACACATACCATCTCCTTGTTGGACAGATGGGGAAACTGAGGTCCATACATGTGAAGTAATACATCCAATTAAAGCAGAGTGGGGGCTGTGCTGTTGTTGAGGTCATTTTTGGTCATACCTTCCTCTCTGTGACCCCATTTGGGTTTTTTTTTTTGGCAAAAATACTGGAGTGGTTTCCCATTTTACAGAGGTGGAAACTAAGGTTATATAATTAATAGAGACACTGGAGCCATTTCTCATTTTACAGAGGGGGAAACTAAGGCTATATGATTCAGAGAGATAATGAAGTGGTTTTTCCTTCTCCAGCTCATTTTACATTTGAGGAAACTGAGGTAGAGTGACTTGCCCAGGGTCACACAGATAGTGAGTGTCTGAGGCTGGATTTGAACTCAGATCTTCCTCCAAGCTCAGAGCTCTAGATACTGAGGGAACTTTCTCTGTAGCTCAGTTGGCAAAGATTTTTTCACCCTTAGGTCTCAAGTGACAGTAGGGGACATCTCCCTAAATTGCTGGTATTCTTTTATATTTCAGTTCCTGGGATTGGCTGGAAAAAGCCAACTCCCTCATCTGACAAAGAAGGAAACTGAGACGCAGAGAGGGAGGGTCCAAAGAAAAACTGACTTCCCTTTTCAGCTTCAGTTTTAAACACCTTGGAAATCAGCAAATGCCACAGATCAAGGCTTGCTTTATAGGATTTGCCTTTTGACTAGACTTAAGAAATCATAGAAGAAATGTAAATAATAGGGATTCAACTTAAAGATTATGAGTTATGGTTTTTTTTTTTTTTCTGGAGAGCTGGCTGTTAAACATTTATGGGTACTTTTTTTTTTCTGGAGAGCTGACTGTTGAACATTTATGGGTACTTCTTTCTGGAGGGCTGGGTGTTAAACATTTATGGTACTTTTTTCTGAAGAGCTGGATGTTGAACATTTATGGGTGCTTCTGGAGAGCTGACTGTTAAACATTTATAGGTGCTTTTTTTCTGGAGAGCTAGCTGTTAAACATTTATGGGTACTTTTTTTTCTGGAGAGCTGGCTGTTGAACATTTATGGGTGCTTTTTTTCTGGAGAGCTAACTATTAAACATTTATGGGTGCTTTTTTCTGGAGAGCTGGCTATTGAACATTTATGGGTACTTTTTTCTGGAAAGCTAACTATTAAACATTTATGG
>JAJPUD010006912.1:82170-94181 GCA_023553655.1 Myrmecobius fasciatus | reverse complement strand
ATTTATGGGTACTTTTTTCTGGAAAGCTAACTATTAAACATTTATGGTACTTTTTCCTGGAGAGCTGGATGTTGAACATTTATGGGCACTTTTTTTGGAGAGCTGGCTGTTAAACATTTAAAAGTACACCACTGGTTAAAAGGCTTGCTAAGGCTGACAGAGCCTGCTGGAGCTTAGCTCCCCCCCACACCCAGTTTCTCACACAGCAGACACAGTATATGCTCCTCGACAGCTGGGCCTGTGTCAAAATCACCCTTGGATCTCCCCCCAGAGTCCAATCCCACAGGGACTGGCCCTCAATTAAGAGAGCAGCTGGGCAGAAAGGAGGCTCTTTTCTAGCGTGAGCAAGTGCCGTTTAGGGGATCTTTAGTGACCGAGGTGGCCAGGACTGAGAGAGAGATTGAGTTAAGGGACAACACAGATAGATGGCCTCCTTTGATCTAGACGGGTAATATCCAGATTGGGGAAACTGAGGAAAGCCAGAAAACCCAGGGAATGAATGATATAGCCAAGAATCAGAGGGATTGGATAACATGCGAAGAGCAGCCCCAAATCCTGGGGATACCAGAGCAACCGGAGAAACAAAACGGGCAACATTTGTATGTTAAATAGCCAGCTTTGCAATCTACTTCCAGTGTCACGAAAAGGGGAAGAGTAGTTATTATCCCCATTTTACAGAAAACTAAAGTAAGGTTTCAAGAAGTTAAGACACAGGAAATGGGGGGAGAGGGAGGCAGGTCTTCTGGGTCCCACAGGGCATGCTCAGCAGGACAGGGACTACTGGGGGTAAAGACCCTGGGCGTGACGTTCCAATCGCTCGACCCCGCCCCCCTGGAAGGAACTGGGTGTGGGGAAGGCGGGACCGGGGCGCGATTCGGGCTAGAGAGTCGGTCCAAAGGGAGTTGGAGGCTGGAGAAAACAAAGGAAAGGGGGAAAAAAAACCCGTGCTCCTGATTAGTCAGAGCCCTGGGTTCAAATACTGCAGGGGGGCCCCCCCCAGCCCGTTTTCTCGACTGAAAAAGGTGGGTGTAAGACAAGATAGCCCCCAGGGTCCCCTTCGGCTCCAGGATTTGACTAAGCCCCCCTGAGGCAGAGCGAGGCGCCTCAGGGGGAAATTGTAAAAGAGGCCGGGGGAGGCTGAGCCTCCCCAGGCGAGAGCTAAGAATAACAGGCCAAGTGTCAATTAGTGTCTCCAAGAGTGACAGGTGGCTGCTCCCGGAAGCAGGGGGTGCCTGCGGGCACAGCCTTGGTGGGGAGGGTGCTTGGGCAGGGGACCCCGGAAGCCTTGCCGGGGCCCTTCCAGTTCCTGCCCTCCACGGAGGACTCTGGGTACTGTCCTCTTCCCTGGGTGGCCAGGCAGGGGCGACCCAGGCTGGAGGCGCAGGGCGTGGTCACCATGCCCGAGGCTGGGGCACCCGCGGCCCACTCCTGCTTCTCGATTCTCCACCCGGGACCTCGGACCCCTCTCCATCTCCAGGACTGGTTTCCCTACGCGGGGCATGCCCGGGAGAGCCAGAGCAAGCCGCGGACTTTCTGGGCCAGTTTTGGCAGATTGGGGAGTGGGATGGCTTGGGGGGGGGGGGAGGCGGCACGGCTCTCCGCCGGTGCGTGATAACCACCCCTCACCCATCCCCCACCTCCGGTGGGCAGCCAACGGGGCACGAAGGAGCCTGCGCGGATCTGGCACCAACATCAGCACCCACTCTCCTTCCCTCGGGACATGTCCCCAAGCTGGGGATACAGCCCGGGCAGCAGAGAACCGAGAGGGGGGGAAGATGAGTCACAGAGGGGGACTGTGGCCCGGGGAGGGGCAGGGCGGGGCCGAAGGGCCTAGCTCCCCAAGGTGGGGCCTGGGGACCCCTCGGAAGGCGCCCGCCGTTTCCCCCTCCCGCAGCTGCTCTCCCGTCCCCGCCCCAGACTTTAGAGACCTGGGGGGGGGGGGGAGAAGGGGGTTGGAGGAGGTTTGGCTGGGGTCCCAGCCCTCAGCCCCGATCCCGGACCCTACAGTAGGCCCCCAGCCCCGACCCCCTTCCCCCCGGCTCCTACCGTGCTCAGTTGGCTCCCCATGGCGCCGCCCTGCACTAGGTGCCCACCACCCTCGTCAGCTGCGTTCGGATCGCCGGACCCCCACCAGCCTGCCTTAGCGGCCAGCCCAGGCGAGGAAGCCACTCCCGGGCCCGCCCCTGGCCCCGCCTCCGAGGGGGCGGGGCGGAGCCAGCCCTGAAGAATGGCCGAGGGTTGGGGCGAGCGGATAAGGCGGCCGGGGAGCCCCCGATAAAGAGACAGAGGAGCCCCGCTTCTCTGGCTACCCCAGCCCAGGCACAACTTCCCTATCTGTCGAATGGGAGAGTCTGCCCAACTGAGGTGGGTCCCTTTAATGGCTATCACCAGCTAGGCAGGCCGCTAAGTCAATAAGCACTTATTAAACGCCTACTGTGTGTAGGGCTCTGCGTTAAGCGCCACTGGAGATAGAGAAGGGTGAAAACACCAGTTCCCACGCAATCTCACTAAAGGGGAGGGGAGAGATCAAAGTTATCTCTAATTGAGGGCACTTTCTACCAGAGGGCCATATGGCGCAAGCCCACAGATATAGAGACACTCCGGGTGTAAACAATGGGAGAGAGCAAAGGCACCGGGCTGGGGAGGAGGCGGCAGAGCTTGCCCTGGCCTTGGAAGAAAGCCAGGGAATGCAAAGGTAGCCATTCTAAGGGGCCAGACTAGGGAGGCTCAGCCTTCTTGTTTGAACTGAAGAATATATGAAAGGGAGAGAAAATGAGCAGGACCCCAAACAGCGCCTTCGATGGCCGGGTCTTTTATTTGCCTTTGACCCTAGAAGCCATAGGGAGCCCCGGGAGCATCTTGAGCGGCGGAGTGAAAGAGATGCTTGCTCTACAAATTGTTTCACAAATAGAAGGGAGCAGGGAATGGATGCAGGGGGACCCCTAAGGAGGCGGCTGCAATGGTCTAGGCCAGCGCTGAGGAGCCCCTCTGGGCTGCTTCTGTATGGACAGACAGGGGCAAGGATGGCAGGGATTCTGAGGAAGCAGAATTGGCTAGAAGGGGGAGGGGGCGGGCAGAAGTGAGCCCTAGAAGAGAGATGGGGCCTTAGAGAGAATCAAGGAAATTTTTAAAAGGTGAGACAGCAACAGCAGGATTGTGAGATGATCCACTATGATAGACTTGATTCCTCTCAGTGGGTTAGTGATCCAAGGCAATCCCAATAAATTTTGGATGCAAAACCCCGGCTGCATCCAGAGAGAAAACTATAGTAGATCAAGACATAGTATTTTTTTTCCCTTCTGCTGCTTTTTTTTTTTTTTTGGTGGCTTTTACCTTTTATTCTGATTTTTCTCCCGTGATTCATATTGAAATATGTAAAAAATGAATGTACATGTATAATCTCAAAAATTGTTTTACATGTAATTGGGGAAAAAATAATAAATTTTTTAAAGGGGGTGGGGAGTCACGAAGAGTTGTCCACAACTAAAATAAATAAATTAAAGAAATAAAACAAAAAAAATTAAGAGCACAGAGTTGGAGCTGGGAAGGACTTCAGGGATCTATCATCTCATTCAGATTTTTCCTTTTATAAAGGAGACAAAGGAAACTGATATCTTTGCTCTAAAATTGTTCTCTTTTTCCCTTCCTCCTTCCTTTTCTCCCTCCCTTCCTTCTCCCCCCCCCCCCCCCTCTCGAATTCAGGGTTAAATGACTTACTTAGGGCCACACAACTAGTAAGTGTCTGAGGTCTCATTTGAATTCAGGTCCTCTGACTCCAAGATGGGTGTTCAATCCAATCACCCATGTTTTTAAAGCTCTTTTAGAATGATCAACACCAGTGATGAGAGTTCTGGTTTGGCTGTGTAGGATGTGGGTTTGAATCTTGTTTCCAGTTTCTTAACTTCATGACCATGGGGCAAATTCCTTTCTCTCAGAAAGTCCCAGTAGATGGCACATGCCAGCTCCAAATCCTCTGATCCCTCAGTACCATGAGTACTATTATGCCCATTTCACAGATTAGGAAATCTAAGCCTCAGAAATGTAATTTCCCATGTACAAAATGGAGGCCATCATATACTCTTTTACCCTGATTGTGTGAAGGGGAGATGTTATATCTCTCCAGACTCAATACCTCCAGTGCCTAAGAATATGCTGATAATATTTAACAACTGGCTCACTGGTTTAAGTTGAATCAGGTTTGTTAGTATTTTCTCCATCACTTTAAGTCTAGATGATGTTGTTGTTTATACTTCATCCTCAAAATACTATGACATCAGGGGGATGACGCCATGACATGCAAGTGAGTTGGACTGAAGTGAAGGAGGGCTGGGCAAGGTCACCTGCCTCAATTTCCCCTCCAGAGTCATCTGGGACCAGTGGCTAGATATAGATCAGGACAACTGGAGATGCAATGGGAGACTTTAGCCCTTTTGAGCTACTGTCTTCAACAAGTCTCAGTTTGACTGAAACCACAGTGATTAAGGATAGGATGTAAATTTTTTATTGAAGTTTTTTATTTTCAAAACATATCCAAGGATAATTTTTCAACATCGACCACTGAAAAGCCTTGTATTTCCATTTCCGCCTCCTTCCCCCCATCCCTTCCCTTAGATGGCATGTAATCCTGTATATGTTAAATATGTTAAAACATGTTAAATCCAATATAGGTATACATATTTATACAATTATCTTGATGCACAAGAAAAATCATATCAAAAAGTAAAAAAAAATGAGAGAAAATAAAATTCAAGCAAACAACAACAAAAGAAATAAAAATACTATGTTGTGTGTGATCCATAGTCCTCTCTCTGGGTGCAGATGGCTCTCTCCATCACAAGACCATTGGAACTGGTTTGAATTATCTTATTGTTGAAAGGAGCCTCATCCATCAGAATTGATCATCATTTAATCTTGTTGCTATGTGTGGTGATCTGGTTCTGCTCATTTCACTCAACATCAGTTAATGTAAGTCTCTCCAGGTCTCTCTGAAATCAGTAGGATGTAATTGAGGCAAAGAATCTTTCATCTAGTAAAAAAAGAAAAAAAAAATTCAAATAGCTAAATAAATCAATCTGGGAGGGAAAGACCCTCAGTTTCTGGCCAAAGCAGAAATGATAGCTATTTAAATTCTTTGAGTCAATCTGGACACAATGATCAAATGAAGCTTGGGCTGGGACCTACTGGCAGTCAGTCAATGAGAATCAGGGTGATTTTGGTTTAAGGCATGGTCCCTAAGAAAGAAAACTAGCCTGTAAACCCCAACTTATCTTGGGAAGGTTCTAATCAACAAAACAATAAACAAAACTCTGATTAGTAGCATTTGCTTCTGTCTGAGGTACTCATACTCACTGAGTATTTAACCACCAGCTCCCCTGAGGCTACTGGATCAAGCTTCCACACCCCCTGACTGTGCATTTATCTCTAGGGATGGTCTCTTCCAATATCTTTTAATCAGTCTCTAATCCTTTCACCAACCTGCACACCCTCTTCTGATTGGGTCCAATTTGTCGACCAGAATCAAACAGTATTTCAGAGGTACTTTGAGACCATAAGGTCATAGATTCAAAGCTAAAAGGAATCTTAGAGTCATCTAGTTCAAGTCCCTTGTGCTACAGTTGAGTAAACTGAGACCCGAGGAGGTCACATCAGTACTAAACATCCAAAGCAGCATTTGAACCTGCTATTCTAATGCCAGTATTCTTTCTATCATCCCATGCTATTTCTATTCCCCTTCCTCCTCTAATTCTTTTTCTTTTTTTCCCCACTTAATAGTAGTTTATTTTTCCAATTACATATAAAAATAGCTTTCAACATTCATTTTTGTAAGATCTTAATTTCCATTTTTCCTCTCTCCCTCCCTTACTTGATCCCTCCCCAAAATAGTGAGCAATCTGACACAGATTATGCACTTTACACAAAATGAAATTAATTAAATCACTTTATTTTTATTAATATATAATATATAAGTATAATCATTTAATAATTATTTAAAATTTAAGAATCGTTTAAATATATTTCCAATAGGTATGCTGTGAAAAAAATAAACCAAAAGGGAAAAACCACAAGCAAGAAAAAACAACAACAAAAGGTAAAAATAGTGTGCTTTGATCTACAGTCAGTCTCCAGAGTTCTCTCTCTGGATGCAGATGGCATTTTCCATCCCAAATCTATTGAAATTGTCTTGGATCAATATCTTGCTGAGAAGAGCTAAGTGTATCACAGCTGACCATCACACAATCTTGCTATTACTGTGTACAATGTATTCCTGGTTCCCATTGTTTCATTCAGCATCAGTTCATGGAAATCTTTCTAGGCTTTTCTGAAATCAACCTGCTCATCATTTCTTAGAGAACACTAATATTCCATTACATTCATATGCCACAATTTATTCAGCCATTTATTTGGGCATCTGCTCATTTTCTAATTCCTTGCCACCACAAAAAGAGCTGCTACAAACATTTTTGCACATGTGTGTTCTTTTCCCTTTTTTATGATCTTTTGGGATATAGATCCAGAGTGAGACTACTGTATCAAAGTTTTATAACCCTTTGGGAATAGTTACATATTGCTCTCCAGAATAGTTGGATCAGTTTACAACTCTACCAACAGCACATTAGTGTCCCAGCTTTTTTATCCCACATTCCATTAAACATCTATCATTTTCTTTTCTTTTATGATTTCTTTGGGATACAGACCCAGTAATGACACAGTTGAGTCAAAGGATATGCCCAGTTTGATAGCCCTTTGGGCATAGTTCCAAATTGCCAGGTATTATACCTGAGGGCAGCCAGGTCTTACCTCTTCCTGAGCTTCCGTACTCATCCCCAAAGGAGAGTCACAAGCCAGAAGAAGATGAAATCAAGTTGCTCTTTATTGAGGCGCTTTTCCTTAGCCAGCCAGCCTCCTTCACCATCTGTAGTCATGCCTTTTATCCTCCTAACCAACCCAGCTTTTAGCAATTAACTTTGTACTGACTTGAGGAAGTCAGAAAGATAGTGGAGCTCACATTCTGATAACAGAGCACACCTGGGAAAGCCTGTATTTTAGATCACTTTGAATAACTCTTTTATCTGAGCCATTATCAGTAATCTCATCAAGTCTCTGGGTCTCATGTTGGTCAAGGGAACTGCACACAATACCTTCTCATCCTCAAGTCAAGACAAACTTCTTATCAGGGTCCCCAACTTTTTGGGCCCTAACACCAAATTGCTCTCCACAATGGTTGGATCAGTTCACAACTCCATCAACAATGCATTAGTGCCCCAGTTTTCCCACATGCCCTCCAACATTTATCATTATCTTTTCCTATCATTTTTGCCAATCTGAGAGGTGTGAGGTAGTACCTCAGAGTTGTTTTAATTTGCAGTTCTCTAATCAGTAGTGATTTAGAGCATTTTTAATGTGACAATAGATGGTCAAACTAACATTTCTGATGCAATAGTAAATAATAGGGGTGATCACAGGCATCCTTGTTTTAGTTCTGATCTTATTGAGAATTTGCCTAACATCTCCATTACATATAATGCTTGCTGATGGTTTAGATAGATGCTACTTATCATTTTAAGGAAAACTCCATTGATTTCTATTCTCTCTGCTGTTTTTGATAGTAATGGGTGCTGTATTTTGCCAAAAGTTTTTTTTTTTTTCCATGCATCAGTTAATCACATGCTTTCTGTTAGTTTTGTTATTGATATGGTCAATTGTACTGAGAGTTTTCCTGATAGTGAAGCAGCCCTGTGTTACTGGTATAAATCCCAGTTTGGTTATAGTTTATTATACTGATGATAAATTGCTATAATCTCTTTACTAATATTTTATTTTAAAATTTTACATCACCATTCATTAGGCAAATTGGCCTATATATTTTTCTTTGTTTTTGGCTCTTCCTGCTTTAGAAATAGTACTTTTTAGAGAGAAAAAAAATCCACACAACTTATTGTTACATTGAGAAAATATGAAAACATGTGCAATGGGTAACACCTGCTACCTCCACCAAGGGGTAAGTTAGAGCTATCTTCCCATCTGTCTTCATTTATGACCCGCTTGGTCTTTATAATTTTGTGGCATTTACTTTTGATTTTTGTGTGTTATTTTTCATTGCATTTACATTGTCATATTTGTATACGTTATATCCTTGGCTCTGCTGCCTTTACTCTGTATCAGTTTAGATAGATCTTCCCATACATCTCTGCATTTATCATACACACACATTTCTTACAACACAAGAATATTTTTTTTCCATTTATGTTCCACAATTTGTTTAGCCATTCTCCATTGATGGGAGCCATCACAAAAAGTGCTTCCATAAATATTTTGGAGTATAAATACTTTGGAGCATGTGGCTTCCTTGAGGGAAAAGTCACTAATGGAGTCACTATGACTGGCTGGCTTAGTCATTTTATTTGCATAATTCCAAATTGCTTTCTAAAATGGTTGTAGTATTTCACAGCTCCACCAACAATGTATTAGTGTGCCTATTTTTTTCTTCAACCCCCTGGATTGTTTTCATTTTTGGTTATTTTTGCCAGTTTGCAGGGTGTGAGGTGAAACTTCAAGGTTGTTTTGACTTACATTTCTGTCATTATTAGTGATTTAGATCATTTTTTCATGTGACTGTGAATACTTTGCATTTCTTTTTTTTTTTTTTTTGAGAAAGGTTTGTTCATATCCTTTCACTACTTGTTGGGGAAGAACAAGTGCTTTTTTGTAGTCCCAGAACACGTTTTCATATAAATCATCAGATTTCTATTGACCCCTTAGCAAGCTTTATCTGATTCATTTTAGAATCCCTTTTTTAGTTCACTTTGGAACCTGACTGTCAGATAGCACACAGCCTTCTCACCAGTAACCAGCTCTACTTTCAGTTGGTGATTTGGGTAACTGTCCTGTTGGTTACTGCAAGGAAACTATAGAAAGGAGGCTCCTATAGGCCTTTAAAGCCATCTCTCGATGGCTAGCACTGTCCTCCTAGTCAAAGACCCTCAGAGCTCCAAGGGACCTCACAGGCTAGGAAGATTTGGAGCCTCAATTTGGAGCATCTGGGAGGCCCAGAAATGTGAAGTGACATCGGGTTCAGAACAAGTATTATTAAACTGGAGTCCATGAATTTTTTCAAAAATATATTTTGACAATTATGCTTCTATAGAATTGGCTTTCTTGATAATTCTATCTATTTAAAAACATGCTTCTGGGGCAGCTAGAAGATGTAGTGGATAAAGCAACCAGCTATGGAGTGAGGAGGATTCCAGTTCAAATGAAGACTCAGACATTTAACATGTACCAGCTGTGTGACTCTGCACGTCATTTAATCCCAATTACCTCAAAAAAAAATTAAAAAAATAAAAACATGCTTCTGAGAAGAGTCTAGAGATTTCCACAATTTATCAAAGAAATCCAGGAAACACAAAACTCTAGGAGGGGATTTAGAAGTCATCTAAATGAAAGAGAAACAGAGAGATAAAGACAGAGACAGAGACACAGAGAGAGGCACAGAGATAAAGAGAGAGAGAGAGAGAGAGACTATCCTAAAGTCACCCAGGGAATAAATAGCAGAACTCAGGTCTTTGGACCTCAAATCTACTGCTCTTTCCCAAGAGACTTTTGACTAAGAATCTCTTTTTTAACTTTTCAATTTGTAGACATCCAGCTTCCACTTGATGAAGCGCTCCCTTTCCTTTCTTTTTTTTTTTTTTTTTTTTGCTGAGGCAATTGGGGTTAAGTGACTTGCCCAGGGTCACACAGCTGTTACGTGTCTGAGATCAGATTTGAACTCAGGTCTTCCTGACTTCAGGGCTGGTGCTCTATCCACTGCGCCACCTAGCTGCCCCTTGCTCCCTTTCCTTTCAAGGCAGCCCATTGCATTGCATTGCATTTTGGGGCAGCCCTAATTGGTTGGTAGTTTTACTTTTGGAGCCTGAAGTCTGCCTCTGCCTCCACAATTCCCTTTCCCTTCTTTTACTCACACATATTCCCAACTATTAAAAAGAACGAGGACTTCCCATGGCATTTAAAAAGAAAAGGCCAGCGTTATAGGAAGAAGTGCACCCGGGCAGTGATGCTGCTGCATCTGGGAAACAGGGCCTGAGAGGGAGCAGCGAGCGCCATCTCCTGGACAGAAGAATACCTTCAGACAACCCAGTCGAACTGTGATTCTCCTGGACCTGTCTTTGGGAAGCCCAAAGGCTCCTCCAACTATAGATGGAGGGACCTCATCAGATACAACTCTCTGATTTTACAAAGGAGGAAACTGAGGTCCTAAGTCACCCAAGTGTTAGGTGACAGAAGCAGGGATCTCCTTCCCCAGCATCATGCCCCGCCTCTGATTTGCTGATCCTAAGAATGAGGTTTGCATTTCTCTCTTGTAATTCATCTAATTCATTTGAATCCAGTCCTGTGACCCAATTTGATAAGATCTCTAAGAAGTTTGCCTCTGTGATTGAATGACTCTCCCTCCCAGTTTAGTGCCATGGGCTAACTTTGCTAATTTTGCCTTTATCTAAGTGATTGGTAGCACAGAATTAGGTATAGATCCTTGGGGCACTCCACTGGAGACATCCCTCAAAGTTGACTTTGAATCATTTATAATATCTAGGTGGTTATTAAATTCTAGCACAGAATTCTTTTTTATTAAAGCTTTTTATTTTCAAAATATATCCATAGATAATTTTCAACATTCACCTTTGCAAAACCTTGTGTTCCAAATTTTTTTCCCTCCCTTCCCTCCACTCCCTCTCCTAGACAGCAAGTAATCCAATATAAGTTAAACATGGGCAATTCTTCTATACATATTTCCCCAATAATCATGCTGCACAAGAAAAATCAGATCAAAAAGGGGAAAATGAGAAAGAAAGCAGAATGCAAGTAGACAATGACAAAAAGTGAGAATACTGTGTCGTGATCCACACTCAGTTCCCACAGTCCTCTCTCTGGGAGCAGATAGCTCTTTCCATCTCAAGACCATTGGAACTGGCCTGAATCATCTCATTGTTGAGAAGAGCCATGTCCATCAGAAATGACCATCCTATAATCTTGCTGTTAGCACAGAATTCTTTTTTTTTTTTTGCTGAGGCAATTGGGGTTAAGTGACTTGCCCAAGGTCACACAGCTAGGAAGTGTTAAGTGTCTGAGACTGGATTTGAACTCAGGTCCTCCTGACTTTAGGGCTGGTGCTCTATCCACTTCATCACCTAGCTTAGCACAGAATTCTTAATCTTCCCCTTACCTCCCAAAAATAGCATGGGTTAAAAGATAAGCTCTTTGAGGTCAGGGACTGTTGTTTTTATCTGTGTCCCTATCACATAGCACAATGCCTTACCTGTAATAATGCTCAATTTATTTAACTGACTTGTCAGATCTGAAAAATATAGCTAAGACCTTTCCATTGGAGAAGCGGTGGATGACTATGGAGACACAATGTCACATATTCTGTTGGACAGTCACTGTGTTTGGTCAGTTTGCCTGTTTTTCCTTTTGATTTGGTTATCCCATTGAATATAGGTGGAGATATCTCTGGCCTCCAGACAATTCTGCTGAGTGCAATGGTGTCAAGTATATCCAGAAATGGGAGTGATTTTTTTTTAATAAATTCAAAAAAAAGTTAATGCAAAAGATACTTCAAAAAAGTATTTTCCCTCAAAAAAAAATCTAGGTAAGGTACAAGAAAGTTTAGGCAAAAAAGGAAAAGTTAGAAGTAAGGGCAAAGAGAGGTAGGGTAGGGGGTAAAGGGAGAAGTAAAGTATGGAGTTGCTTTGTAAATTAAGAAGATACATTCATGGGAAGTGATCCAGGAACCAGGAAGGGAAACATGATGGAAAGCATCTGAGGGAAGATCAATGGAAGCAGGAACAAAAATGGTCATTTCATCAAAGTGGACTACAGATCACCTGGACAGAAAGAGGAAATAGATGAGGTCTGACTCAGAAGTGGAGATATACTTTAATTATGCTGATATCTACAGAAGCTTGCTCTCTTCTCTTCTCTTCTCTTCTCTTCTCTTCTCTTCTCTTCTCTTC
>JAJPUD010006912.1:63572-82160 GCA_023553655.1 Myrmecobius fasciatus | reverse complement strand
TTCTCTTCTCTTCTCTTCTCTTCTCTTCTCTTCTCTTCTCTTCTCTTTTCTCTCCTCTTCCCTCCTCTTCTCTCCTCTTCTCTCCCACCGTCTCTATCTCTGTCTTCTTCCTTCCTCCCTTCCCTCTCCCCCTCTCTCCCTCCTTCTCCCTCTCTCTCCCTCCCTTTTCCCCTCTTCCTTCCCTCTTTCCTGTCCCTTTCCTCCCTCTTCTCTTCTCTTTTCATCTCATCTCTTTTCCTTTCATGTCTTCTTTTCTTTTCTCCTCTCCTCTTCCCTCTCACTGTTTTTCTGTCTCTGTCTCCTCTTCCTCCTTCCCTCATTTCCTCCCTCCCAAAGCTGAACAGTTAATATTTTCTTTACTTGCCTCTAAAATTAATTCATTCTTTATAAGATAGAGGAACAACCAAGGGAGATTTTTATTCTGTAGCTGATCCTCACAGATAAGCAAAAACCAGGTACTAGAAATGACAAGCACTTTGGAGTGGAGGGGGCCAGTGAGCACTAAGATCTTAGGATTTAGGGCAGAGGAGAGCAAAATCACATATAACCTGATATTCACTTAGATCTTAGGAGAGCTGGTTTCAAGGGGTTCAGGGAAAATATCAGGAGGATCCCATGGAGTAAAATTCTATAGTAAAAGTCTATCCAAGAGAGATGGGACACTCTCAAGAAGGAAATCATGAAAATGCAAAGAAAAACAAATCTTATGAGGAAATAAAGGAGCAGTGGGTTGTTATAGCTGTGTAGGGAACTCCCTAGCCACTTTGATTTTTTAAAAAAACAGGCAGAGAAGATGGAAGCAAGGATAAATAACAGAGGAAGAATATAAAAGCATGGCATAGTCTGGTAAGAATTAGACAGAAGAGACAGGGCTGGGAACGAGCTGAGTTTAGGAAGAAAAGTTAAGAACAGTCAAAAGAGGTTGCATTGTGGGAAAGAATATTGAGTACAGACAGGACCAGTGCTCAGTGTGGATGGAATGATAATAATTGAGGAAGCCTTGAATAATCATCAAAATATTTTCCCTACATTAAATGTTTACTCTATCAGACTATTTTGGAGAGTTCTCTTGATTGGGGTTCCCTGCCCTATGCTTGACACAGGTTTAGTACAACTAATGGAGTATGAACCAGAACTCTTGTAAGCATTTTAGTTCTAGGTTCCCCCCTTACCACATTCACCTGTGGGTTTGGGTTTATTATAAACTAAGTTATCTCACTGAAGACTGGTTCAAGACCCAAATCTGCCATTTACTAGTCGCTGCTACCCTGAGCAAGTTCTTGTACCAGAGGGAACCTTTTCTGTTTCAGAAACTAGATGTGAAATAAATTCTGTTGTTTCCAGGGGAAATACCAGGTCAGGCAGTCATAGAGAAGCTGCCAAAATTGAACCTGATCCCTGTAAGCTCAGACAGTTGCTTTCTTGAGATTCTAGGCCATTGCATTATGCTAGCTGGTTATTGTTCTTTGTTCTCAGAGAGGACCAAAATGATATCACTGAATTAAAGTCAAGTTTCAATGTATCCAACTGTGACTGATCAGGCTAATCCGATCAGAATGTTCTGTCACAGGTCAGGCACAAATAGTCCATAAGAACAATTGGAAAGGATTTGCTAAACTTGGAAGAGAGAAAATTAGCTCGTTATTCAATCGGCTTAAACCTTGGTTTAGAAAAATCATCCTGCTTTGGGATACAAGTCAGTCTGATCTTGGCCAGGGGTCCCAAATGTGAGTGAGTTCATGGTTTCAATCCAGGGCTTCATTTTGCGTGCCTCCCCCAAAACACACACATACACACATATTACTTACACATACACATACACACACAAAATTGAGACTCTGAAATAAAAGGTATACCTTGGTATACACATGTTACCAAGGTATACCTTTCATTTCATTAACATAGTAGTTAATAAGAAAATGCTGAATGAAACAATGAAGGAAGTGATTTGTCTGAGGTTTATAGAATATATTAATGAAAAGACTGGAACTTGGGGCAGCTAGATGGTACAGTGGATAGAGCACTAGCCCTGAAGTCAGGAGGAACTGAGTTCAAATTCAGCCTCAGACACTTAATACTTCCTAGCTCTATGACCTTGGGCAAGTCACTTAACCCTAATTGCCTCAGGGGAAAAAAAAAGAAGGGGACTGGAATGTAAGTTTTCTAATTCTTGGTCCATTTTTTAAAAATTGCCAACCTTTTATCTTACAGAGGGGAAACTGAGGTCATTGTGGTTTTAGGGTCATAGCATGTCTAAGTGAGTGGACAAGCATTTACTAATAACTTACTATGTGCCAGGCTCTGGATTAAGGATGGAGGATACAAAGAAAAACTTGATCTAAATAGGATATATGTCCTGTAAATGGAAAAGTAGTACCAGCAGTGGGGGATACAAGGAAGAGATACCTGCTAAAGGAAAGATCTAAGCTGAATTTTGAAGAAAACTAGAGAAACTGAGGCAGAGATGAGGAGAAAGAGCATCCCAAATATGGGAGACACAAACCCCTAGGCAGAATTGGGAGTCTGGAGATAAGGTACCAGTTCATTTCTTTGAATCAGAGTTAATGAAGAGAAGCAGTGTGTAAAAAGCCCAGAAGGTGAGAAGGGCTTTCAATGTCAAATCCAGCAGATCCAAAGACTGGGAGAACAAGGAATCAGCAAAAGGACATTTTAATGGTAGCTTCTGATGCAAAGGTGTGGAGGTGTTATAATGTAGCACAGCAGTAACTCAGTTCTGTTTTATGGTAGCTAAGGAGCACTGTGGACACAGCATTGGAAACAGATGTGTCCAGCTGGGGACTATGCTTTGAGTGCCCTCTACAAGAATATTGTCTATATTTGTCCCTTTTCAGTGTTTATGTTCTCTAGCCCCATGTGCTTTTTTTCTGAAATCAATGGCATGGTAGCCTGTAGGAGAAAACACTGGTAGGTTGCAAATTCAGGTGGGAAGGGTCTATGTAACACTTGTCTTTCATTCAATCTTTGTCTTACCCCCTACCACTCACAACAGAGCTTCCCAAGGGCAATTAGACAATGCCAACATATCAGAAGATAATAAAGGTCTTAGGTTCAGCCCTGAAATGCAGCTTAAAGTTCAACTAATTCAATGGTTTCCAAAGTTTATTGTTCTGTGAATTCCTTTCAGTAGAAAAAATTGTATCATGAGAAACCCCAGGGGCATTAATCTACTACTCATAATATTTGAATGAATATTAAGTGCTTACAATAACTACAGTGATCATTTTTGGCCCCCGAAGCTCTAAATTAAAATTTATATCATATAATTAAAATGATAAAATATGACATTTTGTTCTAGCCATAATTATTAAAACTTTAAATACAAAATTATAAAGCTATAATTATAAAATAATTATGGAGATTTTTATATGGGACATTTTGTAAGAATTAAAAGAAGCGGGGCAGCTAGGTGGCGCAGTGGTTAGAGCACCAGCCCTGAAGTCAGGAAGACCTGAGTTCAAATCTGGTCTCAGACACTTCCTAGCTGTGTGACCCTGGGCAAGTCACTTAACCCCAATTGCCTCAGCAAAAAGCAAAAAAAAAAAAAAAAAAGAATTAAAAGAAGCAGTTCAGCAAAACCTTGTGTCGGTCAGGTACAAGACCCCGTTTCTCAAATTAACTAATCAGAGATATGTTCAGGTACAAAGAGAAATTATTTATTTAATCCCTGCAGGGAGAGGCCCAGACACACTCCTGGGAGCCATCCCAACTCCAGCCATGTGCTCCTGGAACCTGCAAGCTTCCGCCTTGTCCAAGGTTTAAAAGCAAAAGATCGGAGCCCCTTCATCGAATGGACCAAAAGGAAGCAACCCTCCTTGACCAAAGGTCACCAATGCTGTCTACCTCCTGTGGGTCATGTCACTTCCCATAGGCATGACTTGAGGGCCTGACCTTTAGAACACTTAACTCCCTATAACCTAGGGTCTAAGACTGGGAATGAGGATCATGTGACTTCCTGAAACCTGAGCCCCAAGACCTCACCTTCCAGCTCTAGGTATAGGATCATGTGACCCAGGCCCAATATCAATACTGAAAAAGCTTCATCTAATATGTCCCATTCAACCTCATACTTATTAATGACAAGACTTCATATTGAATTCATTTTTACAAATGATGTTGAATATTGACATTTTTAATGAAATAAATAAGATCTTGGAGGATGTTTAACTGATATAATCATATGTAAATTTTATTTGGAGGTTGGGCTTTTTATTCGATAAAGGTTTGTGACATTTAGCTCATCATCAGAGTCTTAAATTTAGCTTTGCTTCAAGTTTATGTCTATATTTTGAGTTTGAATGAGATAAACTGAGTGAAGACCTCTCATGGGAATATAGCTTTGACCCATGCCCTAATTGTGACTTGAAACTTTGCAATAACAAGTTGAGCTACAGCTAAAAAGCTGCAGGTGTTCCATTGTCTGGGATGAACATTTCCCCTCCTGTTCCCACCATCTCTTAATTAGCATTTAAGTGCTCAATGGGTAAAGAGTTTATTATTTATTTACTCTTTTTTTTGTTTGTTTCTGGGATGGATTTCTGCATTTAGGGGGTAAGCCTGGACTCCTCCAGACAATGGGAGAAAAGGTCAGGGCAGGGGTGGGGGCTTCTGCGGTTTAAGATCTATGTAATCTTGTGTTTTGCTGTTTGTGCTTTGCACTCTTCTATTGACACCTTGTCTGTTGGGAGTTGCCCTCTTTCCGCAAAATAGTAATAAAAATTTTTTTTTGCCTTTTTTTGGTCTTTTTTGAGAGTTGCTGATTTTAATTTGGATAAGGCCCACTGTCCCACAGAAAATAAAACAAGAGTAATTGAAAATATTACCCTACACAAGTATGTGGTAGAGGATGGCAGGAGAATTTTATAAAACCTTTTGCTGAGAGATGGAAATTCATTTTTAAAAAATTTTTGACCATCTTGATATGTGGGGTTTGTCACCAAATGATAGTATGCACCAAAAGTTGGGGTTCTATCAAGTGAAAGATTCACAATGGCCATTCTCTTTGGCAAAAGATGGATGTATTTAAGGAAGAGGTTACAGTCAAAATGAAGGAATACAACAGACACCAGGAATGGTAAATATGAAATAGAGTGGGATAGCATATGAAAGACAAGTTCCTCCATGGAAACTCACAATTACCCAGTAGAAAGGGAGCACCCCATGAGGTTGGGGTATGCCTTTTGCTGGCAGGCTAAATCCTGAAAAGGACCTAGCACCCTAAAAGAGTTAGCTGTAAGGAGAAGTGGGGCTGGAGTTAGGGGAGATACCACCTAGCATGGGGGAAGAGGAAGGGAAAAGACACTAAAGGCACAGAGCCATGGTGGGATGGCCCAAAGGAGGGCAGCTCACAAGTAGGTTTTATAGGGAAAATGTAACCTCATAGACATGACTGGGACTTCTACAGAGGATAGATCTCAGGAGTTGGTTTTCAGACTGGACCACCTCCCCAAGAGATGGAACTATGAAGCTAAATTGATCTCTATTAGAGCTTTTTGCCTGCTTGCCCCAGAGATCAATTCCTCTACTCACTACCTCTAACTCTGAAGACCTCATTAATCTAATCAATCAACAAAAAAGAATAGCTTATTATCCTATAAAACATTTTTTCTTTTTTTCTAATAGCTAATGACAAGGGCTCTATCAAATGATAAATATATTCAAAGTTCAGTGATTAGATCCCTTGGTTTTTAAAGTTTCTATAGAAACTAACCTTTACAAGGAACAATCTCTTTCCTTTCTTCCACACTAGAAACTATCCAAAGTAAGGGGATGGAATTCATCACTCTGCCTCAGTGGAGTTCCTTGGGTACCAAATGGGATAATGGATGAAAAGGGCAATTGATATAAATGTCAGTTCTAAAGAAAATTCAGAGCAGTGGTGGCTCTGTTTAGTGAGAAATGGATGGGCATTTTAGTTTCCAGTTATGACACTCAAATTGGAGAAATGAAACTTAAATTAGAAACTGGAAATCCATAAGGACATCAAAGAATAATCAAAGGTGGAGATTATCTTTCTCCCAAATAATGTAAACTCCTCAGAGGCAGGGAGTGATTTTTGTAGTCAGGTCGCCTGAGATTTGAAAATAATCTTGTTTTTTGTCCTTAGCCCTTCTCCGTTACCTCCCCCCTACTTGGGAGCTCCTAGGGAGTAGCGCCTGGCTATGTAATGAGGGGTGGAGATTCATATCGTGTGACTTCTGTAACTTCCAATTAATGGGGAATCTGGGGAGAGACTTGTGCTTCAGGCTGGGAAATAAGAAGCTGCCTTTGGAGTCCCAAAGGTGTGTCTGCTCATCCAGGCACCCATTCTTGCCAGAATGTAAAAGCAATCTTTCCTGCATTCAGCAGTGAGTCAGGGGAGTTCTTGGGAAGAGATTTTGCTTCTGTATTACACTTAGTAGTAGTATTTAATAATAATAATAATGACTAGAGATGAAGCGGGAATTCAGGCAGACTTGCAGAGCCAGAGGAGCAAGGAAAGGAATTTTGGGGGAGATGGAGGAAGTGGGGGAAGGGCGTCCTTATGTCTCCAGAGCCCCCCCTTTTTTTCCTTTAGTACTAGAGGTCCTTCTCTTCCCCTCTACCTTCTTCCTTAAGTCTCTGCTCAGTTAGTCCTTGCCACAGAGGGGTTCACTGCCCAATCCCCAGGGTGGGAGTGTGGGCGCATCCCTCGGTTGTTTGGGGGCGTTCCCTCTCCCTCCTTACCTGCTGGGGTGCGGTAGGGAGCGGGCGGGCGGGCAGACGGGGCACTAAGGCATTGGCTTTTGGTCCCGATCTGTGGTTTCTGATTGGACCTTGAAGGGGAGGGGCAGGCGACTCAGATCCCTCCCGGGCTCCCCTTTCTAAGTGGCTGCAGGTAACCCGGCTATTTGGGCTTCGGCCAGGCTTCCCTTCCTGCCAGCATGGCGAGCGGGTAAGAGAGTCGGGACCAGGGCCAGGGTCGAGGGCTAGCCAAGACCTCCTCGCACCTTCCTGGGAAAGGAAGGGCCAGGATCGGAGCTCGCCCGGCCCCCTCTTCCCCCCCCCCCATCGCCAGGCAGCCCCTCCCCAACTCCTTATCAAATCTCCCTAAAACCTAATCAGCCTCTAGCCACCCTCTCCTGGACTCCCCTCTAAATTCTCTGCCCCTCCCTTTCTTCACCCCTGCTAAAACCTCCCTCCTTCCTTTCTCCAGCCCCTCCCCCAGTTCCCCTGTGGGACCCTCAGAAAAGAAGGGTGCCTGGGGCGGCTTTGATCCTCAGCTTTCTCTCCGTAAAGAAAGTACAAGCCATTTTTGTCTGGGTCCCCCATCCCCTTAGCCTGATCTTTTGTAAATCCTCAGGAAATGTTTGTTGACTGACTTTATTGATCTATTCATTCATGGGGGATACAAAGTTTCCCGTAGTTCCGGGTTTCTGACCTCAGGCTTTGAAGTAGACTGAAGAGTTGGGTTTGGGCTGGGATCTAACACTTACTATACCCTTTGTGACACCGAGCAACTTATTTTCCCTCTTTGGGTCTCAGTTTTGCTCTCTGAAAATTGGGTATAACACTTGTGAGTTCAGTGCTTTGTAAATCTGAATATTCCAGAGACCTATGAGATAATTAATACATAGGAGGAGAGATTAATGGCTGGAAGGGAACTCATGTCAGAGAATGATGGGGACTGAGATGGAAAGTCACACAGGTAACAAGCAGAGATTCGAATCCAGGTCCTTGCCAAGAATTTGTTGCTGATTCTACCACACCATGCCTTCTTGTTGAGGCACAAAGTACCCCAACAGTGTGAGGGTCCCCCATATTTGTCTCAGGTATGGTAAAAGAATTCACAAACTCAATTTGCCTCCAAATTAAGGGGCAAAGATTTATTAAAGTCGGCTAAGTTCAAGGTAATTTAATAGGGTATGGGGAGCCAGAAGATAAATTTTATAGGAAAAAGAAATAAAGATCAGGTTCTTCAAGTCCTGTTATGCTCATTTTATGGCTTAGAGGTAAAATTGAGAAGTGGTTGCACCCATTCTTGAATTGTATGGCTTAGGGGAGGAATTGTGGGATGGTCTTAGAGGCGGAGTTGAAGAGTATTGAATTGTGGGGCTTAGGGGTGGACCTGCACCCCATCCTGAATTCACCCCACTATTGAATTCTCAGAAACTTTGTTAATTACAGACCAACAGATTGTAATCTGACAGTCAGCCTTGTTTTGTGGCTTTCCCCAGGGGGGATAACCTTAGGGTTATTGCTCTCTGTATGAAAGAGGTGGAAGAAGGATGGGAGCACCGGGGAAAGCAGGGAGGCCTTAGTGGAGGAGGTGTCATTTGCTGGGCCTTGAAGGGTGAGAGAAACATTCTCTATCCCAGCCCAGGGGGTAGAGGGCAAGTTTGGGGAATGGGGCGTGGCAGGACCGGACTTGAGTCAGATTCTCATTTAGCTTTCTCCACATTGGGTAAGTCACTTATCTTTCCCCAGGCCTCAGTTTCCTCATTTGTAAAATGAGGATGTTGGACTAGATACCTTCTGAGGCTCTCCAAGTTGGTGCCCTCCTCTGTGGGGCAGCTCTCTCAAAGACTAAAATGCTAGTGGATTAGCCCTTTGGCACAGCAGTAAGTGGGTCTGGGCCCGTTGAAAACCCCCTGTGTGATTTTGGGTGTATTGCAGAACTGGGACCTGGGCCCTTTTTCTGGATGGTACCTGTTGGACTAGTTCTGGGGCTGAGAAGGGACTTGGTTTTCCCATGTGTCAGCAGTGGCTGCTGGTTAGGGCCGGTCTTCTGGGTATTTGATAGTAGGAAAAAGGGAGGAAACTGGGGATGGAGGACCCCCACCCTTCCACCCCAGGACATACTATGTAGGAGGGAAGAGCTCTGGCCCTTTTCTCACTCCCATCACCATCAGATGCTGACCACTAATCCCAAACAGCCTGGGCCTTCTAGAACCCCACTCTGAATCAGGAACTGGGCCTGCCTCGTTTGTGCTGGGCTTTTAAAAATTCCCTTAATTACAAATATAACCACAACAAATAATCAAATGTACATAAGGGATAGGATTCCTCGAACTCTAAACCAGTTGTACCAGCTCTTTTAACAGCCTAGAACCAAAGGCTCTAAAAAAAACCCTCCTGCTTCCAGGTGAAATTACTTCCCATGGCCTCTTGCCCCCTTGGAAACTTGTAGATGTTTTAAATGAAACTCTTTGTTATTGCCAGCCTCCCAGTGTCCCTTCCTCTAAAACTGAAGCCTTTCTTAAAACACTCAACACAATTAAACAATTAGGCAATGCATTGGTCATGCCAGACTGTAGGTTCCTTAGTAATAGCCTCCCACTTCCCTTAACCACCAGAATTTTGAGTCTGTTTGCCTCAGCATCTAAGAATAAAGAAAGTTAGGGCTGGGAGGGAGCTTAGAACAGGGGATGTGAGGGCTGGGAGGGAGCTTAGAACAAGGGATGTCAGAGTTGGGAGGGATCTGAGAACAGGGGATGTCAGAACTGGGAGGGAGGTTAGAACAGGGGATGTCAGAACTAGGAGGGAAGTTAGAATAGGGAAGGTTAGAGATAGGAAGGACACAGAACATGAAAAGACAGGTTTGGAAGGAACCTTAGAACTTGGAAAGTCAGTGTCATAGGATATGGAAAGTCAGGTTGGGAAGGGCCTTAGAACATGAAAAGTCAGGGCTAGGAGGGAATTTGGAGAGTATGTATGTTTATTTTTTTCTGGTTATATATGTATATTAATTGTTTAAATACACATTTATTTATGGATCATGTTGGGAGAGAAAAATCAGAACAATCATGAGAGGAAAAACCATGAGAGAGGAAAAAAAAACCCAGAAAAAAAGGATGTGTTGCTTTACATTCAATCTCCATAGTTCTTTTTCTGGCTGAAGACAGCATTTTCTGTCCAAAGTCTATCAGGATTGCCTTGGATCACTGGACTGCTGAAAAGAACCAAACCTTTCGTAGTTGATCATTGCACAATCTTGTTGTTTTGGTGTACAATGTATTCCTGGTTCTGCTCATTTCCCTCAGCAACAGTTGCTGTAAATCTTTCCAGGCCTATCTATAATCACCTTATTTGTCACTTTTTATAGAGTGGAAAGCTATCTCTGTTCCACCATTGGCCCTTAAACTGCCAGGCACAAATTATCTTGTTTCATTTTCACAAGGGCCCTGAAAGGTAGGTGCTATTATTACCCCCATTTTACAGGAGAGGAAACTGAGACAGAGATTAAAGTGTCTTGCTCAGGGTCATACAGTCAGTAAGTATTTGAAACTAGATTTGAAATCAGGTTTTCCTGACTCTAGGACCCATGCTACTAGTTGCCTAAACACAGGGAGACAGTATTACTTTATTATGCGTAAAGACATAATTACCTGCTATAAAATAAAAACTCAGGCTTCAGGGATATCTGAAAGAAGCTAGTCTAACTCTTATTTTACAGACATACAGACTATGAAGTAGAGACCCAAAGAAAGGAAAGGAAATGACTTGTTACTATCCCCATTTTCCTGAGGGGAAAACTGAAATACAGAAAAATTAGGTGTCATAAAGGCAGTATGTTAGCTGGAATATTAAACATTGAGTCAGGAAAACCTAAACTCAGATCCTACTTTACACACTTACTAGCTAAGAGACCTTGGGAAAAGCTTACCTTTCCCTAGCTTCAGAGATATTTTATAATAATAATAATAATAGGACCCATTTCACAGAGTTGTGGTGAGGATCAGAAGAGTCGATTCTGTGCTATAAAAATGTCAGCTATTATGAACAGATTGAGGGGGCTTATGAAAGGGATCCTTAAGGAGGAATGTATGTATGTAGCAGGGTTGGGATGGAGGCTGGCGAACTGTTTCCTTCCTGACTTCCCACACTCTTTCCCTACCACCAATTCCTTGTGCTGGCCTCGGTGGATCTTTTGGGAAGAAACAAATTGTTTTCCAAATGTTTAAATCTACTCACAGGGAACAAAGTCTGGACCTGGAACCAGGGCTTTCCAAAAAGCCTTCTGCTAGAACCTCCTCCATTCCTTGATTTAAACCCAATTCAGTAGGTTATTGTAAACCCAGCTCCTCCAACTCCAGACCCACCCTTCTAGCCAGGAAAGCCTGACACCCACCTGACACTTTGAATGCTTGGTCTGGAAAAATCTGCTCCTGTGTTTCCTTGCAGGCTGGTTTTAAATCATGAGCTCTCAAAACTTTTTAATCAGCTGTGGGATGCCGATGTTAACCGCTTTGGACCTGGCCGAGACTACACCATCTCTCTGCAGGTGGGTGCTTCCAGGTGGGCTGACACGGGGATGTTTGACAAGGAGCCAATCAGAGCTGGGCAATCAATAATCACTTGTCTGTGGATTTTGTTGCTAGTGAAGTGGCTTCTCCACACAGTGCTATGAGAGAAAACAGTGGAAAGCTCTCTCTTTCCACCATTGGCCCTTAAACTGTCCCTTATGTTAAAGTGAGTTATCTCACTTTGATTGTGTAGTACCCCCTCTGGGATAACCCTATTGTCCCCCAATGAACAACTATTACAGTTTCAAGGGATTCTACAAGTCAAAATGTTTCATACTAAGGATTGACCCCCTACTAGTTTATTCACTTTCAATAGTCAGCCAATTGACACAATTAGCGAAGGCATTTACTGAATAAAAAAAAGTAACAAGCCTTTTCTTCCATAAACCTAATGCACACCCTCCTCAAAATACCCACAGTATAATTAGGAAGAATGGGTGGAAGAACTGCCTCTGAAAGGGTCTGTCAGTGCCCTCTAAACTATATGCCAAAAAGCAAAGTTTTATCTGTCTCATCCAGGTGTAGACCATGTTTGCAGTCAGCAGGGAGAGCAAATCTTTGCTCAGAGATTCTTTCCCATAATTATTATTCTCTTGAAGAAGAAATGTCTCTAGAACCTTCAGGTCATAGAATCAAAGACTATTTAAAATTAAAAGGGCATCCAAGATAATCTCTTCATTGCCCCTCTTGTTTTCAGGGAAGAAAACTACCCATTGGGGCAGCTAGGTGGCATAGTGGATAGAGCACCAGCCCTGAAGTCAGGAGTATCTGAGTTCAAATTCGGTCTCAGACACTTAACATTCCCTAGCTGTGTGACCCTGGGCAAGTCACTTAACCCCAATTGCCTCAGCAAAAATAAATTAAAAAAACACAAAAAAACAACAAAAAAAAAACTATCCATTAAAGAAGGTAGGAAGATGTTTGCAATATATATAAGATAGATAGACTATAAAATATTATATATATATACATATATAAAATCATTATTGTCTTGTCTCTTCTCTGATTCCTTCCTTCCCTCCTAGGGGAAGGCAGACTTTGTCCCTCAGGGTGTCCACAGAACCATTGACCATGCTTCTCAAGCTCTGTTCCTCTGGGTGAATGAGAGACGGTTACAAAGCACCAAGACCTTTGCAGGTAAGAATCACCACCTCTCCTGGTGGGCTGTGCTTCCAGCTTAGCTAGCCTGGCTCTTGGGCACTGGACATATCACCAGCCCTATATGTGTAGTCTTTCTCCCTGCCAGGGCTTTCTCTTCACTGATAGGGTATTCAAGAGCCCCCATCGGAGTATCTTCATTGTATGTGTTCTATATCTATCGACTCCCTGCTGATGCTACTTAATCTTTCTAACCCTGGCCAACTGACTTGTGAGAGAAATAATTCATTTTGGACCTCTATTCCAATCAATATTAGCCAATTTGACAGAATCATATCAAAGTTCTGTATTTAAGGTCCCAGATCTATAAGCTACAGATTCTAAATTCACTTGCTAAATTATAGGAAATTAGCTAAAGGCTCCCTAGCCTTGTTTTGCTCTGTGATGATGATGAAGTCCAGTGTGGCAGGGATTACAACTACACAATATATTTGTGTACCTGCAGACCGATCCTTTGTCTAAAAGGAGCACTTGACCATTTTATGACCACTTAGCTCAGTGACTGTGATGGCTTGTGCCAAATTAAAGGCATCCAAATTAAGGAAAAGCCTGTCCATTTTATGTGGAAATATTCCTTTTCTCACCCAATGTGTGACCCTGCTGACATCTTATTTTGTTTAGTCAATGGAATTATTTTGTATTTAGTTTAGCTGTTTCCCGGAATGACTGGACATCCACCCCTATAAAAATAGGGCCCTGGAAGGAGGAGGCATCTCAGATCAAAAGGAAGATCTGAGGTCTACTTTATTAAAGGGAACTGTGGACTTTTTAATAAAATGCCATTGGCTCAGACTACTGCTGCGGTCTCTCTTACTGTAGGTGGGATAATTTTCATTTCCACATTATCTCCTAGTCGACTTATGACTAGACTTGAAGAGGATTCCCACGTACCGGCCTGCTGGCTCACAGCATGCAGAAGTTTTAAGTTTTGAAAGACTTTCAATCTGTTATCCCATGACTAAAGGGATCATGGGGCAGGGATCATTTCCCTCCTTTTATAGCTAGAAAAATGGAACCTTAGTTCAAGCTGTTCAGATGCTTTCAATTTTTCTTTCAAAAGTCCTTTTGTTTTCTCCTCGTAATGTTCTCGGGAAGACATTTTTGTTCTCATTTCACTGATGGGGAATCTCAGACTCAGAAAGTGCTATTTGTCCAAGATATCATGGTAGCTCGGTAGTGGGGCCCGGACTAGTTCCTGGGATTATTTTCCATTGCTCATGAAGGGCTCCCTGCCTTGCCTTCTTTGCCCCACTGAGGTGATCTCTGCATTTTTAGCGTTTATCTCCCTTTTGGATAACTATGAGACATCAACGGGTATAGCAGAAGTCGTGACTCCGGAGGAAGAAGCAGAAAATAACCTATTCCTGGATGCTGTCTTAGAGACAGAGGTCATGAAGGTGAGACGAGAGCAATGGAGGCCTATCCCTTCCCCGTTCCTATTCAGTTCTTCCCTGTGACTTAAGTCACAATCATTTTTGCAAATATTCAGTAAGCTTGCATTAAGCACCTCCTGTTACCTGAACTCAGAGTTGAGACTTCCAGGTCATATAGAACAAATGCTAGACTCAAATCAAGAAAACACTAATTCAAAACTTGCTTTAGATATTTCCTATCTGTATGATTTCTAGGCAAATCTCCTCACTCCTCTCAGCCTCAATATACCTGTGTATAAAACAGGTATAACAATAACTAGCATTTATTTTATTTTAATTTTATAATTACTTATTTAATTAAATTAAAATTAATAATTTAAAATTATAATTATAATAATTTAAAATTAAATTATTTAAATGGGGACAATAATAGCTAGCATTTATTTATCATATATAAAAATAGCTAGTAGTTATCAAGTTATTACAGAATAATTTAAAATTAAATTATTTAAATGGGGACAGTAATAGCATTTATTTAATTATATATAACAATAGCTAGCACTTATCAGGTTATCCCACAATAATTTAAAATTAAATTATTTAAATGGGGGCAATAATAGCTAGCATTTATTTAATTATTATAATTTCTGACACAATTCATTTTTAAATTATTTAAAATATAATTATAATAACCAACACCTATCAAATTATTATAATTTCTATTATATATATAAAATTTCTATTATTGAAATAGGGACAAAAACTAGCATTTATTAAATTGAAATAATTCATAATTAAATTATTTAAGTAAAGGTAATAATAATAGCACCTGCTTCACAGGGTTGTTATGAAGATTAAATAAAATAATATCTGTAAGAGTGCCAGCAGATGATAAAATGTTCTTTAAGTGCTTATTATTGTTATGATTACTATTGGGCACTTGGAAAATCAGGATGAGACCTGCCTCTGAGGGGTGTAAGATTTCTCAGAGCTAGAAGGGGGCCTGAGAGGTCAGATTTCCATTCCCTCGTTCTCCAGATGTGATTCAGAGCACCTTGTTGCATATCCCAGCCAGTAACTGTTAGAGCTGAGATCCTAGTGAGGTTCTCTGTTCTCTCTACTTCACCAAGCTGCCTCAAAGGGGCTTCTTCCATGTCATGGGTCTTGATGACTGTGGAATGAGTAATACCCCCCAATACCCCCTTCCAACCTCTTTCCTCTCTTCCAGCTTGCCCATCAGTATCTGGTGAGAAAAAACTGGTCCAAGCCCAGCCAGACGGATTTCAAGGCTCAGCTCTACAGAATCTGGTTCCAGCTGTATACTCGGGAGGGCTACCAAGGGTATGTAGACCAAACTGAAGCTGGGGGATACCGAGCAAGGACCCCAGTCTCTGGGGATGGGTGACCCCGAAGGGGTCAGGAGAAAGAGAGAGAGAGAGAAAGAGAGAGAACCTTACCTATTCTCTGTTATCAATGCAGACCTGATTCTTGTGGTTTTGAGCATGTATTTGTGGGTGAAACACGGCGAGGACGGGACATCCTGGGCTTCCATAATTGGGTCCAGTTCTATCTGCAGGAGAAGCGAGGAAATATCGATTACAAGGGCTATGTGGCCAGGAGGCACAAGAGCCGGGTGAGTGGGCTGGGCAGGGGTCTAGGGGGCTGGCATCCTTCTTCTGCCTTCCCTCTTTCTTCCTTCCTCTCTATCCCACTTTTTGTGCTGCTTTCACTCTTCTTTCCTCTTTCCTCCTCCTCACCTTTTTATTCCCTCTTTCCTTTTTTCTGTTTCTTCCTCTCCCTCTCTCTCCCTCTCTCTCCCTCTCTCTCTCTCTCTCTCTCTCTCTCTCTCCCTCTCTCTCTCCCTCTCTCTCTCCCTCTCTCTCTCCCTCTCTCTCTCCCTCTCTCTCTTTCTGTGCTTCCTTCTTTCTTTTCCTTCATCTTCCTCATCTTCCTCCATCTTTATTTCTTCTCTCCCTCCTTCTCCTTTCCTCTTTTCTCATCTCTTGTTTTCCCTCTTTCTTATTTTGTTTCTTCCTCTCCTCTCCTATGCTCTCTTTTCTTTTTTCATCTTCCTTTTCTTTCTTCCTACATCCTCATTTCCTTCTCTCTTTCCTCCTTTCCTCTTTCCTCTTCTTTCTTGTTTTCCCTCTTTCCCTTTCTGTTTCTTCTTCTCTCTCTTCTATGCTCTCTCCTTTCTCTTCCTTTGTCGTCTTCTTTCTTTCTACATCCTTATTCCTTTCTCTCGCTCCTGCTTTCCTCTTTTTTATTGTTTTCCCTCTTTTTCCTGTCTCTTCCTTTTCTCTCCTATGCTCCCTCCTTTCTCTTCCTCCTCTTTCTTCCTACATCCTTATTTCCTTCTCTCCCTCCTCCTTTCTTCTTTCCTCATCTCTCTTGTTTTTCTCTTTTTCCGGTCTCCCATCCTCCTCTTCTCTCGCTCCCTTGCTCTTCCTGCTCTCTCTCTTCTTCATCAGTTATTCCCTCTCCCTTGAAAGAATACTCTATACCAAACTGATTTCTGCCAAAGCCCAACCTCCCTCCTCCCACCCCTACAAGTTATCTCTTGAACCTAGAATTCTGTGTCTTCTTGCCCTTTCCTTAGCTTTCCTCCAGATTCAGTTCAGGTGCTCCCTCCCATAGGATTGTGGGGAAGATGCTACAAGATATTGGCTGTAAAGTGCTTTGCCAATGTCAGAACCCTGTAAAAACATCAGCTGTCATCATTATTATGACATTGTAACCTCCAATACAAAGTAAACTTCTTGAGGGCAATTCTGATAACTAGCACACAGCAGGTGCTTAATAAATGCTGTTTGAATTAAATCGAAGTGAAGGAGATGAAGGCTTCAGATGTTGCCAATCTGTTAGGCAGCCTTTGGCCTCCAGGGGTCGCGGCTCCCCCAGTTTTCTCAGCTCTCCTACGCCTCCTTCCACCACACCCACAAACTTATTGGGAGGCTGGCTGGAAAGCTCCCAGCTCCCACTGGCCCCAGGAGAGGAACTGAGATTAAGGCTTATTTTAAGATTGCCAGAGGTTGCTCTCTGTGGGTCACTCTTCTGCCTCCCAAGGTACTTTCAGGTGCATTCTAAGTATCACTTGTTATTCACAGAATCCCCTAGAGGGGGCAGGTGGGGACAATTGTCCCCATTTTTGAGATGGGGCTGACTGAGGCTTGGAGAGAAAATCACACTAGTGCAGCCCCAGCTCCCTGGGCAACACTGCCGACTTACCTACCCACTCATGGAGGAAACAGATCTTAGCTGAATTCAGTAAGTCGCTGATTAGTTTTTTAATGGTTTACTGATGCCTTTGTTTTTTACAAAGTGCTTCCCCAACACAGTCCCCATTGAAATCTATTTTTCCCCCTGAGGCAATTGAGGTTAAGTGATTTGCCCAGGGTCACACAGCTAGGACGGTTAAGTGTCTGAGACCAGGTTTGAACTCAGATCCTCCTGACTTCAGGGCTGGTGCTCTCTCCACTGCACCAACTGCCCTCAAAAGCTTTTTTGTAGCAGAGAAAACCCAACCAATTCCGTGGCCATGTTGGATTGGCTCCTTTGGCATTGCACCTCAAGGGGCTGGAAGTATGTTCTCTGGTGTCTTCTCCAGCATCCAAATTGGTCATTCCAAAAGTGTGTTCAGCCCCACGTACCAGATCCTGTACTAGAGATTGTAGGGGCTCCCAAGTCTAGATATGAAGCAGAGAAGTCTAGAATTGAGCTTCTGAGGGTATTCAAAGAATAGGAGGAGACTTCAAGGAGGAGGAGGTATCTGAGCGTGTCTTCAAGGAAATATTCTCCTAGTAGTTTGGTGTTGGAAAAAAGCCCCAACCCAAGCACCCTGGTCCTTAAAAAGCCTACCTTCTACTGCGGTGAGGTGGGGGTACACAGAGACAGTAGCAACAAAAGCCAGAGCAGCTGACATTTATGTGATAATGGATCTGGAATCAGGAAGGTCCAAGTTCGAATCTTCCCTCGGAGCTTTGCCAGCTGTGGTAAGTCACTTAACCCTGCTGTGCCTCAGTTTCCCTATCTGTTCACTAAGGTTGGAGGGATCTTAGCATATGGACTATCAGAGCTCAGAAGGATCTTAATACATAGAATAGCAGAAAGGAGAGGGACTTTAAAACATGGGATGTGTGGGCTGGACTTGGAATATCAGGGCTGGGAGGGACTTCTAACATTTTCTATTCTCCTGACCCCAGCCTGATGAAGATGACCAGGTGTTGAACCTTCAGTTCAGCTGGAAGGGTTTGGTGAAACCCGTGGGCAGCACCTTCTTGGGCGTGAGCCCTGAGTTCGAATTTGCCCTCTTCACCATTGTGTTCCTGCAGTCCCAAGAAAAGGTCACTCGGGAGCTTGTCCGCATTGAGGAGTATGAGCTGCAGATCGTGGTCTGCCGCCACGGTCACCACATTGGTTCTGCCTACCCCATCCTGCTCAGCAGCAACAATGAGGACCTGTACTGAGACCCAGGTGGCGGGGGTCAGGGGAATGAGTAAAGCCTTCCTGGCAGAAGTCGTTGGTCATTTGTTAGGACACAAAGAGGGCCATCTGCTATTGTATAATGGAATGGGAAGACGGGAGTCCTGGGTTCTGGTCTCTTCTTTGTACTTGTGTCTTCTTGGACAAGTAAGAGCTAATCTCCACTTGTAAAAATAGAACTATTCTTATCTGAAAATTTCTGTTCTAAGCTCCCTCCCAGCTCTGACATCCCCTGTTCTAAGCTCCCTTCCAGCTCTGACACCCCCTGTTCTAAGCTCCTTCCCAGCTCTGAC
>JAJPUD010006912.1:41758-63562 GCA_023553655.1 Myrmecobius fasciatus | reverse complement strand
TCCCCTGTTCTAAGCTCCCTCCCAGCTCTGACCTCCCCTGTTCTAAGCTCCCTCCTAGCTCTGACCTCCCCTGTTCTAAGCCCCCTCCCAGCTCTGACTTCCCCTGTTCTAAGCTCCCTCCCAGCTCTGACACCCCCTGTTCTAAGCTCCCTCCCAGCCCTGACACCCCCTGTTCCCTTTCCAAATGCTAGTTAGTATGATTTCTCCTGCTTAGTTCAGATTCGCTTTCTGGAGCTTGCTTGGAGTTAGTTCTTGCCAACTTTTGGAGGAAAGGATCTCATCGAAGGACAGAGCTGAAAGGGCCTTAGTGGCCACCTGTTCAACCCCTTCATTTTACAATTGGAATTGAGACCCAGAGAGGTCAAATGCCCCGGGAACACATTACCAGTTTAAGGTAGAACTCAGGTTCCTAGTCCAAGTCCCCTTCTCTCGAATCAGCAAAATTCTGCTTAGACCAGTGTCTTCCAAGGACTGACTTCAGACAAAGCTGTTAGATGCTGTCCAGTGAGAGTGCAGAAGTTGGGTCTATTCTTTTCATCTGAACTTAAAACAGTAGTAGAGAGTGAGCTCTTATCCAATAGAAAAAGATTACCCATAAAACTCTCTTAGGTACAGTTTGCTTTTTAAAAAAAAAATTACAATAAATTCAGCATAAGACTTTCAAAGCTGTTCTGATGGTGCTTCCTTCTGTTTTCTTCTGTGTATTAAAAAAAAAAAAGGTTTCAATGACCCTTCAGTGACACTTATGTTCCTTTTCCTCCTCCCCACACCTTACAATTGAAAAGGAAGAGAAAACATACCCCACACCCTCATTACAAATATGAGTAGTCAAGCGGAACAAATTCCTATGTTGGCCCCACCTGGAAATGTACAATTTATTCTGCAGGCATGGTCCGTCCCATCCAGGTCAGGTCAGCAGGTGGTGACCCATTAAATCATTGGTCCTCTGTAATTCTGGTTGACTGCTGCCTTTTCAATGGGATGTTTCCTTACAGTGTAGTTGTCATGGTATAAATGGTTCTTCCAGTTCTCCTTTCCTTCATGCAAGTCTTCCTAGATTTCTCTAAAGCTGTCTTTTTTTTTTAAAGCTTTTTATTTGTATAACATATATATGGGTAGTTCCCCAACACTGATCTTTACAAAGCTTTCCATTATAAATTTTACCCCCAGTCCCCTCCCCTCCCCTAGATGGCAGGAAGTCCACTACATGTTAATAATGTTGAAATGCTTGAGAAGTTATGCAAGAAAAATCCTATCTACAAGAAAAAAAAAAGAATCAGAGAAAGGCAACCCAGTGCAAGCAAATGTCAATAGAGATCATGAAAATGTTACGTTGTGGTCCATATTTCATTTCCCTCTCTCTGGGTGTATATGGTTTTCTTCAGTGAACAATTGGAACTGGTTTGAGACAATTCTTTGTTGCAGAGAAGCTGTCTTTTTTTTAATCATTTCCCAGAAACCCAGAGCTTTGACAAGGCATTGATGCTTCACCCAAGTCTGTATTTATCTGGTACCTTAGTGGGCATCTCAATCAACTGATACATTATCCATATCCATGTATTCATCCAAGAAGGAGATGAAAATTTCATTAACAGGCTTATCATCTCAAAGTATTCCTACCTGAGTATCCATAATGGGGATGGTCATTCTCCCACGTGCAACCTGATAGACTCTGTAAAATACCTTATTCTGGAAGCAACATTTGGGTTGTTGAGACGATGCAAATAAACAAACAAACCAAACAAACTAAAACAAAACAAAACCAAAAACCTTTACTTTGCAATAGCAATAAAAGAAGAAAAAGAAATAGAAGGAATCAGAATAGGAAATGAGATAATACAACTATCTCTTTTTGCAGATGATATGATGATATACCTGAAAAACCCCAAAGAGTCAACTAAAAAGTTAGCTGAAAAAAATTAATAATATTAGCAAATATCCACAAGAATCATCCGTATTCCTATATATCACAAACAAAATTCTGCAAGAAGAGAAAAGATACCCTGATTAAAATAACTCTAGATAGTATAAAATACCTGAAGGTACATCTGCTAAAAAAAGAAAAGAAAACCAGAAATGATTATTAATAACCAATATCTTGAGATTCAGAGGCTTTCCCCTTCCTCTAAATTCCTGATTTTAAAAAGTTCAGTCTTTTGATGGATATTACTGATAACAAGATTGCATTAACTCTCCTCTGCTTGGTCAGACCCCAGACAACCTTACAAAGGATTTAATCTAAAATGGAGAAACCCATTTTGTTCTCTCAAGCTTGAGTGGAGACAGATCCTTTTATTTAGATAGCCCAAAGCTGAAAAAATTTGGCTGTTCAAAAGTGACACGATGTCACTTGCAGCCCTTCTTTGAAATACCTACTCTTCGAGAAGGTTATGTAAACTGTCATGATTGTCTTTAATCTAAGAGAGATGGCCAAATGATCATCCTTTTATTATTAACCTACTGGCCTTATTAATAAAATGATTAAGTTACCCAGAAACTATGTCTCTTGAACCTTTTTGATTGTCACAAAACCCAGGAACTATATAATCAAAATTATAAAAAACTTTTATGCAAGTAAAATCAGATCTAAATCGTTTGAGAAATATTAATTGCTCATGGGAAGTCAGTGCCAATATAATAAAAATGACTTTTATTTAAATTAATTCAATGCTACCCCAAATAAATGAATAAAACATTATTTTACTGAATTAGGAAAAATGATAGCAAAATTCATTTGGAAACACAAAAAATCAAGAATGTAAAAGGAAATAATGAAAAAAGCATAAAGGAAGGAGGCTTAGCAGTCCCAGTTTCTAAACTATATTATAAAGCAGTAATTAGCTGTTTTATTATTATTATTATTGTTATTAAAAACTATCTGGTGCTGAGCCCTGAAGTCAGGAAGACCTGAGTTCAAATTTGGCCTCAGACACTTAACACTTCCTAGATATGTAACCCTAAGCAAGTCACTTAACCCCAATTGCCTCAGCAAAAAACCAAACAACAACAACAAAAAACTATCTGGTACTGGCTAAGAAGTAGAAAGGTAGATTAATGGATCAGAGTAGACATAAATTTACAGCAGCAAATAAACATAGTAACTTCTTTGTAACAAGTATAAAGACTTAAGATTTGGGGATAAGAATTCATTATTTGGTAAAAATTATTGGGAAATCATGTATACACATATTCAATTTGTCAAGTATTTTAACATAATTAACATGTAGTAGACTTCCTGCCATCTAGGAGAGGGGTGGGGGCTGGGGGGGGGAAATTTGGAACAGAAAGCTTTGCAAGGGTCAATGTTGAAAAATTACCTATACATGTGTTCTGCAAATAAAAAGCTTTAATAAAAATTATTGGGAAAACTAAAAAGCAGTATGGCAGAAACTGGGCATAGGACTGATACTTTACAACCTTTACCAAGATAAGTTCAAAATGGACACATGACCTCTTTTTATAAGAGAGACATTACAAGAAAATAAGAAGAGCCCAGAAAATATTATTTACCAGATATATGGATTGGTGGACAATTTATAAATAAACAAAAAATAGAAAGCAGTTTGATTACATTAAATTAAAAAGGGTTTGTACAATTAAAACAAGTGTAGTCAGGATCAATAGGAAAGCAAAAAATTGGGGGGAAATTTTTATAGACAAGTCTTTCATACAAAAAGTCTCATATCAAAAATATATTAAAAACTCTGTCAAATCTATAAGAATATGAGCCATTCCCCAATTTATGAATGATTAAAGGAGCTGAATAGACAGTTTTTGAAAGAAGAAATCAAAAGTTTATAATCACATGAAAAAATGCTCTTAAATCATCATTGATTAGAGAAATGCAAGTTAAAACAACCTTAAGATCTCATTTAAAATTTACCAATTGATTAAAATGATTGAAAGGGAAAGTGATAAATGCAGTAAGGAATGTAAAAAAATTGGGACACTAATTCATTATTGATGCAACTGTGAACTAATCCAACCATTTTGGAGAACAAACTAGAATTATGCCCAAAGAATTAATAAACTACCTATACTCTCTGATCCAGTAATACCACTACTAGGCATATTTCCAAAGTGTTTAGGGAAAAAGGAAAAGAACCTATGCCCATCAATTGGGGTATAAGGAACAAGTTGTGGCATATGATTGTGATGGAATACTACTCTACTTAAGAAATGATAAGCTCAAAGATCTTAGAAAAATGCAGAAAGAATTGCACAAAATAATGAAGAACAAAATGAGCAGAACCAAGAGAACATTGTATTGTTTTAAGAATGACTTTGAGTAAGTTATTTTGTCTATTTTAAATACTCAATTATAAAGGACCTATGAAGAAAGATGCTATGTGCATCCAGAGAAAGAACTAAAAAACAGAAGTCTGTATAGAATAATTTTATATACCCACACATATAAACATGCATATATGCATATGTGTATGTATGTATATACACTTATTTGTGTCTAATGATAGCCATCTCTAACGGGAGGAGAGTAGAAAAAAAGGAGAAAAAAAGAAATTTATGTAATTTTATTATATATTTGAACAGAATATCATATTATGTATTAAAACAATATGTTTTATTCAATAAATATAGAATTAATGTAATGCAATATATAATATAATTAATGTAATATAATAATTTATATAAATAAATGTAAATAAAAGGAAAAAACAAAGCTCTTGTGTGCTTAATTAATCATAATTAATTAATTTCTCCAGATACAGCTCCTTGTACAGCTCCCATGGTGGAAGTCTTAGTCTCTATCCCTCACCATGTATTTTCATCTGCTTTCTCAGACCATATCATTTTTTTTTCTAACTGGATAATCTCTTTATCCAACAAACCTTAGTTGATCTGACACCTGATCATTACTTCTAGCCTCATAAAAGCCTCTGAAACCAGACATTAATTTCTTGGTAACTTAGAAAAAGGCCCGTTTTGCTTTGGCTTCCATTTTGTATATCAATGATGTTTAGAATGCTTTACTGAAACATTTTCCTTTTATACTTCTTTTTAGTGAACTTTATTATGTCTTGGTTATTGTGATTTGTCCCCTTACTATTATTTCTAACTATACTCTGCTTTTGTTCATACAAAGCTTGTTTCTTAATGTCAAATACTCCGCTAAAGCATTTGTATTCTACAATTTTTCTTAGCTGTGACCCGATTGGCTGCTGTTTCCATTCATGAGAGTGATGCTATAAATGTCTGGATACACATGGGGACTTTTTGTCTTCAGTGCCTTTGGGACCCCCACATGCTCAGGAGTCAGAGCATCTGAACAAGTTAGTGACTTTTCTTGAACAATGCCAGACTTACTTTTGTAGGAGAAGCAACGCCATCTATCCCTAGCATCCATTCCTAGTTGCAGAGTTGATGCTGTCCATTCCCAGAATCGAAAGGTGGGAAACATGGTCCAGGGAAGCTAGATGGGGAAACTGGCTGTCTTTTTAGTTCCTTCTAATGGAATGACGTTGAACTGGCTTCTCACTCTTTCATACATAACATTGGTGGCTTCTGCAATACACCTTGTTGGGGAAGCAATGTTTGGGCTGTTGAGAGCATACCAAGAAAAACACTTAACAATGTTTGAGAAATACTTGGTGCATAACCAACCATTATCTTTAGAGAGAGTGCACTCTTTGTACAGGAGAAACAAACAATTCTCACAAAAAGTCCTCCCGGCTGAGTGTAAATATTTGAATGCACACTAACTAGACCAAGGATGTCAATGTTTGGGGGTGGTCCATCTACTTTATAAAGCTCAGAACAGTTTTCAATGGCTTTGAATGAATCTTCTATTAAATGCCCACTGTGTGCCAGGCCCTGGCAATAGAAAGACACAATGAAATGGTCTCTGCCCGCTTTGGATAGGTGAACAATTTATAAATAAACAAGAGATAGAAAACAGTTTGATTATACTAAACTAAAAAGGTTTTGTGCAAATAAAACAAATGTAGCCAGTATCAGAAGGAAAGCAGAAAATGGGGGGGGGGTTGGATTTTAAAGACAAGTCTTTTTGCAATAGACATCATCTTGGTCATGTCTGTAAGCTTCTGTGACTCCAGTGTCCTTGCTGATGAACACAATTATCCCCCTCCTCCCCCAATTTTGCCATCTTTTATTCTGGTGGGAAAAAAATCAATCTGTTTTAGGATCTCCTTTTCAGGAATTCCTTACCCTGCAGGAAGTCTTGTTTTCTACGTTTATTCATTTGTTTGTTCATTTGTTCATTTTTTTTTTTTATTTCAAGTAAGTTTTATTGGTGTGCCATTTTTATATCAGTAAGCTCTGGATGTGAAGCAGTATGGCATAATGGATAGAGAACCTTTCTAGGAGTCAGGAAGATAGGTTCAAATCCCTCCCCACATACCTTCAGGCTTATGTGACTAGGGATGAGGGGGAGATACATAACCTCTCAGTTTCCCAAGCAGTTTCTAGAAAGATAACTTGAAGAATAGGTTCTCTCAAGGAGAAAACTACAGTCTCAGGCCAGAATAAAATTCTATCCCCTGACACACCTCCCAAAGTAGAAGCCTTTCTTGAAAGTAGAGTTAAGCAACAATCAACTTTTATAGTGACCAAGACTTTATGTAACCTTGTATGCAGCATTTTGCCCCAGGAATCCACCACCTTTCTGTGAAATGAAGGAGAGATCCCTCATCATCTCTTCCTGGGATCATTCCTGCTTATTCAATTACTTAGCAATTATTTCCATTAAGTTGTGATTTCCATTTCAGTTTTGTTGTAATTCTTTAGTTTGAGATGTTGGGGAAGGCTGGATTGATTTATTCATTCATTTATTCATTCACTTGTTTATTTTTAATGTTTTTTTTTTTAAATTTTAAGCTCCAAATTCTTCCTCTCCCTCCCATCCCTCTGCTACCCATTAAGAAGGCAAGACACATGATATCTATTATAACTGTGAAATCATGCAGGATGGGCCCCTTGGAAGAATAAGACCAAATTTTTCTCTGGCACTAGAGACATTTGGAGAACTGGGGATATGGACAAATGTAATAATTTTATCCTGTTGATTCACCTCCAGAGAAAGAATTGGAGTCTGAATGCCAATCAAAGCATACTATTTTCACTTCTATTTCTTCTTCCACAATGTAACTAATATGGAAGTGTGTTTTATGTGATTGCACATATGTAACCTATATTAAATTGTTTACATCTGAGGGAGGGGGTAGTCAAGGAAGAAGGAAGATAATTCAGAACTCAATATTTTAAAAAATGAAAGCTAAAAATCATTTTATATGTAATTTGAAAAAATAAATTTCTATTTTAAAAAACTGACTTCAAACCCATTTTCAGATACTAGCTATTTGATGCTGGACAAGTCACTTAGCCTCTACTTACCTCAGTTTCTTCATCTGTAAAATAGGGATAATAACTGCAACCATCTCCCAAGGCTGTTGTGAGATTCAAATGAGATAATAATTGTAAAGTGCTTAGCACAGTGCCTGGCACATAGTAAGTATTATATAAATGTTAGCCATTATCATTATTATATAGAGAAATAGTGAAATGTGATGGATACAGTATTGGGACCTAGATTCAAATTCTGCCTTTCCTAGCTGTATGAACAAGGATAGGTCATTTCATTTCTCTGGACTCAATTTCTTTATCTATGAATTAATCCTCACAGTGAGGCCATCTAGCCCAACATCTAACAGATGAGGAAATGGAGATCCAGAGAAGTATTTTAAGTGTCTTTTTTTTTTTCTGAGACAACTGGGGCTAATGACTTGCCCAGGGCCACACATCTAGGAAGTGTTAAGTGTCTGAGGGCAGATTTGAACTCTGCTCCTCTTGACTTCAGGGCTGGTGCTCTATCCACTGCACCAGCTAGCTGCCCCTATCTTAAGTGTCTTACCCAAGGTTATATCATGAATTGATGGTCAGTAATTGAGGATCCTACAAGCTCATACATTATGTGGAAACCCAATTTTTCCTTTGATGCATGTATTCATAGGACTTAGATTTAATCAAAATGAAAGCTGACATTTATACAAAACCGCTATTAAATTGGAAATAAAATAAATTAACTATTAAATTAAAGTGAAAGTCTACCTCTTCATTTGACAGATGAGGAAACAGGCATCATATAGGTTAGAGACTTTTTAAGGACATACAGAGAGTATCAGAGGGAGGGTTTAAACACAGGTCCCCTGACTCTGGGGCCGGTGCCCCCCTTCCTCTGCAGTGTGGTCTGGCCTGCTCACTGGATCTGATGGTCGGAGGGTATGATGGGTGACCGGATGGTGGGGCTGGAGATGCAGCCAGCTGCTCTCCCTGGGGACCCCTGGCTTCTGGGGGGAGGTCTCACTGAGAATCTCTGATTTCCTGGCAGCAGAGCCAAGCTTGTGATGCCAGAATTTCCCAGACCCAGTGTATCCCCTGGGGCATACCCTTCGGTCCTTGGGGCCGAGTCACTCTTTCCAGTGCTCCGGTCCACAGCCTTCTATAAATGGGCATGCTGCTCTGTCTGTGGGAGAGGGGTTGGGAAAGGAGAAAGTGGGAGTCAGTGAGAGGATGGGGAGGGAGGGGAATACTAAGAGGCAGAATCTCTGCCCATAAAGATGCCAACCAGCTTGCTGGCAGATCTGGCACCTTGTGAACCCTTGAATGGTGGGCACAGGAAGGAGTATCTGGAGAGCAAAGGGAGGGGACCCTCATTCCCTTCCTGGATGTGTGATTCAGCATGGCCGAGGGACAGAACCCCAGATCATAATTCTGACTCAGCCTTGGATCATTGATTTCCCCAAAGGCCAGTCACTTCTCTTTTCTGCATCTCATTTTGTGATCTATAAAACAGAGGAAGGAAAAAAGGATCAACTCTGATGGTCGTGGCTCTATCCAACAATGAGGTGCTTCACACCAATTCTAATGGACTTGGGATGGAGAGAGCCATCTGCCTCCAGAGAGAGCTCTGAGTGTGAATCACAACTTAGTATTTTCATCTTTTTTTGTTGCTATTTGTTTGCTTTTTTTCTTTCTTATTTTTTTCTTTTTGATCTAATTTTTCTTGTGCAGCATAATTATGGGAATATATAATATATATAATAGAAATATATATATGTATAAGAACTGCACATGTTTAACATATATTGGATTATTTGTCCAATTTGGGGGTAAGGGAGGGAAAAAATTTGGAACACAAGGTTTTACAAGGGTGAATGTTAAAAACTATCTTTGCATTTTTTTTTTTTTGCTTTTTGCTGAGGCAATTGAGGTTAAGTGACTTGCCCAGGGTCACACAGCTAGGGAATGTTATGTGTCTGAGACCAGATTTGAACTCAGGTCTTCCTGACTTCAGGGCTGGTGCTCTATCCACTGCACCACCTAGCTGCCCCATGCATATTTTTGAAAATAAAAAGCTATTATTAAAAAAAGATTTAAATTCGGTTTTTCAGGACTCCAAATCCTGTGTTCTATTTACTATACTTTCTAGCTGCCTATCTGTAAATGGGGGAGAGGGGACTAAGGTGTAAGGAGGGTGGAAAAATAGGAGGGTGCATGTGAAAGTTGTTAGAGAGAGATGCTATAAAGTAATCAGAAAATAAGGAGGGAGGGAAGTTGGCTTTGGGGAGAAAGATAATGAGTTCAGGTTCAAAGGTGCTGAGTTTGAGGTCTCCACTGGAATCCAGTTTGAGGTACTTGAGAATCAGCTAGGTAGGTTAGGGTTGGATGAACACACCTGAGAGATGATAAATGAATCAATCTATAGGAGGTGATGAGATCACCACATGACACAGTCACAGGGAAGAAAAGGGGCCAGGATCGAGCCCTGTGGGATGCCCATGACCTGAACCAAGAGGCAGCAAAGGAGAATGGTCAGATAGAGGGAAAACTAGGGGAAAATAGGCTCATGAAAAGCCATAGGGAAGAGATTATCCAGGACAGCAACAGCCAAAGGCAACAGAGGTCAAAAAGGACAAGGATGGAGAAAAGGCTGTTGGATTTGTCCATTAAGAGACCAGCTGGATGGTACAGTGTATAGAGTCCTAGAGCCAGGAGGACCTGAGTTCAAATTTGGCTTGAGACACTAGCTGGGCAAATTACTCAACCCTGAATGCAAGGATCACCCCAATTGTCTCCAAAGACAGAGGAGAAAAAGAAAGACAGACACAGAGACACAGCTATAGAGAGATAGAAAGAGAGAGAGAAAAGAGAGACAGAGAGAGACACAGACAGAGAGATAGAAACAGAGAGAGAAAGAGACACAGAGACACAGAGAAAAGAGAGACAAGAGATGGAGAGAGAGAGAGAAAAAAGAGACAGACAGAGATAGAAAGGGGCACAAAGAAGAGACAGAGATAAGAGAGACAGAGACACACAGAGACAGAGAGAGATACAGAGACAGAGACAGAGAGAAAAGAGAGAGAGACAGAGGCAGAAACAGAGCATTAATGTAGATTCCCAGCCTCTCCCTCAAATAAGGCAGTATGATATAATAGTAAGAATCCTGCATGTGCTTCCAGGGCATTTGGATTTGAAACCAGGCTCTGCTCAGCTCTATGATCCCAGTAAGTCAGTTTCCTTTTCAGTCTCAGTCTCCTTATGTATAAAATGGGGATGGTAACCATCTGAATCCCTCTCTCCAAGGACCTAAACTCTTCACAAACCTTGCAAACCTGTTAAGAATTGGGAACAAATCCTGATCAGCTGAGAAGCCCTTCGAGAAAAGAGCAAAGCAGGATGGAAGCCCCAGATGACTTTGCATTTCCATTTTGACACAGTTCTATTTCAACCATTCCTCTGATATTTAATAAAGGAGTTAGATAATATGTGTAAAAGCACTTAGCATGTGTCTGGCACATAATAAGTGCTATATAAATGTTTATTCCCTTCCTATTTATGCAGTACCTATTAGATGCAGGGCTTGGTCCCAGCTCATTTGTCTGTGCTAAGGAGCAGGGCTATAGCCATGCAGAATGCCCCTTCCCTCCATCAGAACAGCTACGGCACACCCATCACACTCCCAAACTATAAACTCTTGGGGAATCCAATTTCTCCTGGTCTTCAGAACTCCTGCACACTCTGGGAAGCCTCCCAACGTCCTGAGATGTTAATGTCAACCCTTCTTTCTTTATTAAATCCTTCTGGGAGTAGCCTAGAAGATTTGGGGGAGGAAGGGAGAAAAGGTTCCAGGAAACAAAGTCTTCTGAATGTTGACTGTTCCACAAAGTGGTCAAAGCATTCACAGAGAAATAGGAATTGGCTAAACCTGAGTTCTCCTTCTGGGAAAGGAAATTCTCCCACCTTCTTCCAACCGGCCCCCGTCTTAGCCCAGAGCCAGGACTGAGGAAAGATGCCAGGCAAGTGAATGGGCACCTATGGTAGCTGCTGGGGAAGAGTTCAGAGTAAAGGGACTTGGATTGTAGGCCTGCCTCTACCATTCAATCAACAAGCATTTAGAAAGTGCCTACTAGGTGCCAGGCAGGTTCCTGTTAAGAACAAGAGTGGAGGGAAGAGAAAAAGACTGTCACTGGCTGGCAGCAGGACCTTGGCAAGATGATTAATCCATCTGAGCCTCAGTTTCCCTAATCTAGAAGAGACTTCAGAGGATATTTCATTCAAATCCTTCATTTTACAGATGGGGAGACTGAGGTCCAAGGTCACACAGTTAATAAATATGACAGATAAGATTTGAACCCACTTTCTCTGATTGCAGTTTCTAATTCTCCTTTTTCCTCTGACATCACCCTCACCCCCCAAAAAATTTAACCAAGAGGAAGAATGGATGGAGATATCTTATTTTTTTAAAAAAATAAGCATAGTCAAAAAAAATCAAAAACAAAAAGAAAAAAAAATCTCCCAGTGGCCACATCCAGAAATGTGTCCCATCTTGTCCATCTCCTCTGTCAGGAAGTAGAAAACATGCTTCAGTCCTAGGGAGCCCTGGCTGGTTCTTGCTTTGGTCAGTATTCCAAAATCTTTGTTTTTCTTTAGAATGTTAATAGTCAAGTATAAGTTTTCCTGGTTCTGCTCACGGCAATCTCTGTCAATCCATGATACCCAGAAGTGATCTCTTTCATCATTATTCATGGGAAAATGATATTCCATTATATTTATAAATAATACAGGTAACCGTTTTGTTGTTAACAGGCATCCCCCCTTAGAATTTAGCTCTTTCCTTTCCCCCTCCCTTTTAATAAAGTTTCAGGAAACTTGTTTTGCTTCTGGTTATTCTCCCTCAGATATTATTCTCCTGCCCCATGTGTGTGTCCAATCTTCCTTCATCCCTTTTATATAAAAGTGAAGTCCATCTCATACCTATTCCCTCCCATTTTTTCTCTTCTTTTCAAACCAAACATGAGAACTAGAGTTAAATCCCCCTTCTTCCTCTTTTTACACTAGTTTGTTCCTCCTTTTGCCCTTCCTTTTTATCCTTTTCTTTAAACACTCAGAATAGAACCAATCCATCCTCAGGACCTCTATGTTTCTTATTTCAAAGTTTCTTGGGGTCCTTATGTTCCCATCTTAAAGTTCCTACTCAGCACTGGCCTTTTTTCATCGGAAATGCTTGAAAATCTTCCATTTCACTAACGAACCATTTTCCTCACTTATTATTATTACACTTAGATTGCCAGGGTCAGTTATTCTTGAACATTAAGCTGTATTATTTGACTTCTGGACTCTTGTGTTCCAAGATCTTTGATGGTTTTTTGTAGAAGCTGCTAGGTCTTGTGTGATATTGATTGAAGTTGCTTAATACTTGAACTCCTTTCTGGAAGCTTACATTTTTTTTTTCCTTTCTAGCTTAACTTTGCCCTCTGGCTTGAAGAGATCTGAATAGTTTTCATTTCTTAAAATCTAATATGTAGGCTATTAAAAAAAAGGCAACCATTTTTTCAGAGAGTTTCAAGAATCAAATTGGTTCTTCTTGGCCTGTTTTCAAGATTAATTGTATTTTATATTAGATAGCTTACTTCTATTTTTTCTTTTTTTGATTTTGTTTCATATTTCTACTTTTGCATAGAGTCATTGATTTCTGTCTGACCTACTCTAGTTTTCAGGGAGGTCATTTTTTGAGTTAGATTGGCCACTTTCTGTCCTAAAGCATTTTAGTGTCTTTTCAAATTTTCCTTGAGGAACTTTTGTTTAATCTTTAAAAATCTCTTGCTTCATTTCTCAAGTGAGAAAGACAGACCACCATCTTACCCAAGAGGAAATTCCCTAAAATTTCTAGGAGGTAAGTTGTTGAGCCAGTTTCCCCTATATAATTGTTCTTGCCTGTCTGTTCTTTTCTTCTCTGGAGTAAGTTCTTTTAGAGTGGTTGGAGCCACTTGTCCCCTGTTTGCAAGAAAGAAGTTTTCTCTTTACCCAGTTTCTCCCATCATTTCCCCTCCTTTCCAGTGACACAAAATAGGGTCAGCGTTCTCTATAGCAGTGCAGAGACTTAAGCAAATGTTCCAGGTTTGAACTAGAATTTACCTGATGGTGAGGAATTTTAGACTAAAGGAGATAGGTCACTGGTCTAAAGTAGTTTTATGTCAGGGCTGGAACTCAGATCCAATCACTCTTTAGCCCTACCCCTTCTCCCTACTAAGCGGTAGAGAGAAATTTAATAATGAGAATATAGGGGATTTAAGAGAGAGTGGGGAAGAGACTTTGTGATAAAGGTTGAAAAGGAAGACACCAGGACTAGAGGCAAGAATTATGAAAGTGGAGAGATTCATTAGAATGGCAGATACCAGCATGGGGAAGAGTGGGGTTGGAGTGGAGAAGAGTGAGATTAGTGGGATCAAATTGAGAGTATGGTGAGGATAAGGAGGCAGACTAGGGAAGGAATGGAGGGAAAAATGGGAAATCTGGAGAGATGGGACAGATGAAAAAAAGGAGAGGGCCAGGAACAAGGATTTAAACCCAAGGCCACCAATTCCAAAACTAGCACTCTTTTCACTCTGCCAGTCTGAGGGCTGGGGCACAGGAATGGAGGGGAGGGAGATGGGGCTCTGAGGGGAGAGATTGAAGCAAGGTAGCACAATGCCATTCAAGTGCTCAGGAGTGGGGGATGATCAGATTCAAAAGAAAGATCCCCATGCTCTTGGAGCTGCTAAATAGGGCTCAATGACAGAGGCCACTGAGAATCTCTGAGGATGGCTTCGAAGAAGCTCCTATTTTCATGATTGGGCTAACGCCAAGAGGGCCTAAACCCTTCGAGCATCCAGAGCGTGAGCCCAAAGGAGAACCTCCAGTCAGAGCTGGTACCATACCGGACAGCCAACCAGCATCCATCGCGAGTTCTCGCTGGGAGATCAAAAGTAGAGAGACATTACAATTTAATATTTAAACAGCATGTTTAATATTTATACAGTGAGGCCGAATTAGTCCCTTTATGAGCTAAGGATCCCAGAAACACTTCACTGCTCAGTGATTCCGGACACGGCTGGAATGTTTATTAAATAATTTAATGACGTACATGCTGAGTCCTGCATCCCCAAGCCTGCCACTACATAGCTTTTGCCAAAAGAAAACAAGAAAGTGAGGAGGTAGGTAGGGAAGACTCTGTGATTTCTTTTGAACACATGTTTAAGTATTGATGTCCTACAGTCCTTGGGAACAGAGCCTACTTCTGGAAGGAAAGTAAAAAGACAGTACATCTGGAGTTGGCCCTGGGAGACCAACCCAGTTATTTTGCAGAGGAAGAAATAGAGAAATGGCTTGTATAGAATCACCTAGCCACAACTCGTCCCTCTCCCATCCCGTACCGCAGCATCCAGGGCCATGTGGGACAATGTGCGGGGACTGGGTTCAACCTAAATCTGTGCAAAAGGCTCATCTGAAACTTGAGGAGAATCCACATTTGGCACAGTGGATCAATTGTCCTTATGCTAATATTCTTCTCTGCTGCCTCCTTTTATCATAAGGGCAGATGTGGGCTCTGAATGGTTATTTCACTGGAGCCTACAGCTCGAGTCCATCTTCAGTACAAGGGTTTGGGGAAGAGTAGACTTGGATTCCAAGTATGGCTCTACCATTAACTCCCAGTTGGGCTAACCGCTCACATCCCTGAGCCTCAGTTTCCCTGATAAATGAGGAAGTAGACAAGATGATTCTGAGGTCCCCTCCAGCTTTAGCGCTGTTGGTCATCTGTGTGGAGGATCCAGTGAAGGACCAACTTCACAAGGTCATGGACCGTTCACCATTTTGTGTGTTCATCCCCCTTAGTGCTCAGCCCTTTCTACGTAGCATGCTGGAAATCCTGGTTTGAACCTGGTCTCAAACCCTCAACCTTGGGCAAACATCTAAATTCTTGCAGCTGCTAGTTTCCTCCATAATTCCCTGGGAACTCCTTGACTGGAAAAGCTCCTGTAAAGGAAGCACTTTTCAAACTTCCATACCTGACCGGAACAGGGGACAGACACCAATAAGGAAATGTAGGCTCTGAAAAGGAGGCACAAGTCAAAAAATAAGGATGTGAGTCAATGTGGTGACAGGGCAGCTTCCAGCATGTTGGCCAGTCCTCTTAGGAAGACTATGGCCTGGTAGATGAGATGGTGCAGATGGATGTGTATCAGCACAATGGAGGGGGATGCCTCATTGATGAGATCTCCCATCTATCCATTTATTATTATTATTATTATTATTATTTGCTTTTTGCTGAGGCAATTGAGGTTAAGTGACTCGCCCAGGGTAACACAGCTAGGGAATGTTAAGTGTCTGAGAACAGATTTGAACTCAGGTCCTCCTGACTTCAGGGCTGGTGCTCTATCCATTGCACCACCTAGCTGCCCCCCATCCATTTATTATTGCCTAAAGGAAGGACCTAAAATGTCTTTGTTGCTTGGGGAGGAGAGAAGAGAGACCAGGGGGAAAAGCACCCTCTTCAAACTTATGAGCTCCCAAGACAGAGGGAGCTCAGAAGTGCAAGGCTTTGGGACAAAATCTAGATGATATCAATGGAGATGGTGAGCTATTTCCTGGCACGCTGTGCCATGGCTAGTGGGGTTTGCTACCAACAGATCTGCAAAATGAGAGAAGCAATCTTGGTCCCCTTCTACTTATCCTAACCCAAATGCATTTATACATCCAGCCAGAGAAGATTGGTGGGATTTCTCACTCTGAAGTCCTATACTTTTGGAGCAAAGGACAGTGATCTCAGCCCCAGATGGGAAACTAAGAAAAAAAAGACTTAATCTTTGCTTGGGGTCACCTTGCTGCCTTCTAAACAGGAACAGAATGGGAAAGGGGATCCTTTTCAGCATCCTTTTATATAAAAGTCTTGACCAGGCCATTTGAGAGGAACTCTGGGTACTGAGCCTTAAAAATTGTCTTGTTTTAATTTACCAAGTGTCTATTTTGTACGATGTGCCAAAGGTTCCAAACTGAGACTCACACATGCTCATAACATTAACTTGGAAAGTCTCCTGATAAAACACTCCTTGATATACATTCATTATTCTTCAGCATACTGGTCCCAAGAAAGGGGTGCAAGTTGAGACATCTTGTTGCACCTATTACTGTCTGGAGCCTCCAATGCCCTAAAATGGTTTGACCTATTTCCTAAAGGGTAAGTATTTCCCAAGTGAAAGATTCTCAAGTAAAAGAAGAAAGGGAACTTTTACTCTTCTGAGATGCCTTGATTCAAACTGGATTCAAACTAGTCTCTGGGTTTTCTAATGTCTTCCACCCTAGCCATCCATCAGTGGAAAGGGAAGGCAGAACTGAGGTTCTAGGTCACAAGCACAGAAACTACAATTCTAGGGGATAGGAATTTTTCCCACTCACTCGCTCAAGTATCCTGCCACATCCTGTTTCTAGGAGGTCACAGAGAGCCAGAGAAGAGTCGAGTCTTTCAGTTGGGAAATACTTAAACTTTTGGGAAAGAGGTCAAACCATATTAGGACATTAGTGACTCCAGACAGTAACAGATGCATCGAGATATCTCAGCTCACACCGGGAAGGCAAGAAGTCATCAGGTTCCCATAGGCTTAGGGCAGTTTTATGGGGTCTGACTCAGCTGAGTAAACCAGTTGTGGGCCCACCACTGAATCCCAGAAAGAGACTGTGGAGTGCCTGGCCAGCTCACACTTGTTTATTATGCTCAGTCTAATGTTATTTCGATCCAGCTAAATCTGATTACAGCCCCAGCTCAATCATTTAGAGGCAAAAATCCATCATGTGCCAGTAGAACAAGATGCCACAGAACAGAATGTTTTCATGGAAGGAGAAAAAATAATAATAAACCCAGCATTTTTCTCCTTTCCCTCACTCCTACCCCCCAAGCAAATATTTAAAACAGAGGAGAAAAGAGTGACTCAGTTCTGTAAATGACAACATCTGTGCATGAGAAAGGTCTAGGAGACACTAGCATTGGGTTAGAGCTGAAATAATAGCCTGGGAAAGGGGGGAGGGCATCTCATTAGCTTCCCTGCAGACCATGGGCAAAGCCTCCAACCTATATTCTCAAAACTTTAAAGAAAAGCAAGAAACTGTGGATTTGAAGCCAAAAGACCTCAGGAGTCAACCTAGTCCCCTTGTTTATAGATCGGAAAAACGAGGTACAAAAAATAAGGTACCACAGGGAATAAGTGGCAAGGCTAGGATCTGAACTGTCTCTGTTCAGATGCAGAGCTTTTTTTTTTTTAATTTAATTTAATTTTTTTTTACCCTTCCTCTCACTTTTCTAGCAGCTTTCCAGGGAGTGGAGCCCAGAATTGGGCTACCTTCCACCTTGCCCCTTGGCTCGCCAACCAACAAGGGATCACCAGCTATGCTCTTCTTCCATTGTATATCTTGGGGCTAATCTCAGTCAGGATCCAGAGTCTAGCAACTGGAAAAGATTTTGCAAGTGACAACTACAAAAAAAATGCCCCAAACCCTCCTGGACTGGTGGGTGTCACGGAACCATGAAGGGCGAGTTGGATCTGGACCGGCTTCTTTTCAGAAAGAATATGGAAGAGTTTAGGTTCTATTGCTTTGTTGTCAACCAAACCCAGAAGGAAAAACTCCTGGGTTTGACCTGAGTCAATTGTGAGGGAGAGAGAAAGGGGAAGCTCTATGAGATTAGATGAACAGGAATAAAGATAGGCTAGAGCCCTAGAGGCAGGGAATGAAACATGGCGGCAGGGAATGCACACAGCTCTATTGAAGAAAATGCTCAGTTGGCTCCCTTCTCTTCTGACCTGCTGCTTCATTCCCCTTAATTCTTTTTTATCCTCCTCCTCTTCCACCACCAGGTAATGCATGCAAACTTGCAAAATAATAATGATGGAGCTTCCATGCAACAAGAGGGTGGGGAAATCAATTTTTGACTCCACTCCTCATCACCCTTTCCTTCTCAAAAAATAAAAAATTAAAAACTAAAAATAACCCATAAAAACAAAACAAAAAAAAAACAGCAGTAGAAAGTGAGCTTTCTCTTTTCACTTGTGGGAAAAGTGTCTTTGGACACTCTTTTCAGATGTGGGATTCACAGAAAAGAACAAGTTGAAACTCTTCCATAGGTTCTCATTCACTTCAAACCACAACTCATGAGCCCCCACCCATGTGCCATATTTGGACCAGGTGGCAGGAAGAAAAAAAAGAATACAACCCACTATCTCTTTATAATAACTCTAGTAGGGGAGAAGACCTTGAAGTTGCGATGGACAGGTTATGTGTATGGCTAGGGTTACATATTAACCAAGAGTTCTACGTTCTCTAGGGAGGTAGGGGTGAGGCACAGAATGCCCCCAACATAGGGTCCTGGCCATTTGGCTCTCCTCCTGGGCAGCCTGGGAATGACATCTCTCTTGAAGATTTTAGTTCTTTCTAGTAGTCAAAAGACTACCAAGTCTTCTGAGTTCTAAGCCTCAGAATGTTTTTCCCCTTCTAAATATATATAAAACACACTAACAAATTTGGGACATTCAAAATCGGGAACTAAGGCAGGAAAAGGTCAAGCTCAGCCCCCAAAACCTAAATCAACCCTCAGGAGGGACCTTTGGAAGTTAGAGGGTAGGCAAGGTCAAGTAGGTTATTCTTAGCTTCTCAAGGGGTGGGTGCCACAGGGCAGACACAGTGCAGATCAGGAAGAATTAAGAAGGTAGACTTAATTGGTGGGTGCTGGTTTTGTTCAACTGGTAGTTTTTTTTCCCTTTCTTTTTTTTCCTTCCTGGTTATAAGGGGTGACTTTCTGGGAGAGGGAAAAGAGAAGGAAACAATGGGGGAATAATTTGTGGACCAGTGCAGAACCAAGAAGGGATGGAGGGTAGGGACCAGACTTGTGAATTCCTTGGCAAGGAAGTCTCTACCATCACACATGGGCACTCCTGCCACTTACACATTTGGGGGTGTGTGTGCAGGCACTGAAGGGTTAATTAAAATAACTTGTGCAGGATCACACAGATAGCATAGGAGAGGTGGTACTTCCTGGTCCCACAGATCAGTTTCTCCCTCCTATTTTCCTATCATTAAAAAAAAGACCTCCATTAAAAATGTAAATAAAAATAAAAATTAAAAATATAAAAATAAAAATTTTTAAAAACTAAGGAGGAGACTCAGGGAAAACAATGGAAAAATCTTCTTGAGAAGCCCCTGGTGAAGACCCCAAAGAGGGGGCTCTCTTGACATAATGGCAGAGCCCCGGCTTGCCAACTACGTGTTCCAAGAGATACCTACATGAGTACTTGATTCTGGAGGGCCACTTCCAGATTGGAAATGCCAAATAAAGAACGGTTTCCAAGATCCCAGCTGCCAACAAAATCCAGGGAGATGGCACCCCCTTGTAGCCAATGGATCTTTGTCCAATTGGATAGTTTGCTTGGATGGAAAACGCTTTGGATTTGATCCAGGTTTTTCTTGTGAATCTAGCAAAATCCATGGGGAAAACTTTTGCTCAGTGAGTTTCCAAGATGACCTGAAAGTGAGGGTAAATGGCAGGGAATTGGGGGAGGGTCTTCCATCAAGTTTAAGGAGTGTCCTAGCAAGAAGTGTGCCAGACATCCTAAGACAACATCCCTGCCACAAGGTTAGAACCTGTCGACCTTTGTAGCACACAGAGCACTAGAATTGGAGTGGAAAGACATGTGTTCATATCCTGCCTCAGGCACTTTTTTGCTCTATGACATGTAATCCTCTTAAGACCCAGTTTCCTTCCCTCTGAAATGAGGATAATCTCCCTGAGCTGTTGAGAAATTCAAATGAGATCATGGAGAAAATTCAATTTACAAACAATGTCAAAAAATGAAGAGTTCTTATTCTTGTGGTTATTATTATATTTTTCTCCTGTTCTTACCTGATATGTGAAAGAGAGAGTATTTTAGAGGTTTTGTCAGTCTCTTCTGAAATACCTTTCTCAAGACCCCTCCCTGCCCCAAAAGTCAGTGGTTGACCCCATGTCGGTTGACTCAAGTCCATTCCTAAAAGGGACAAAGTGAGGGTGGGAGTAGGATAGGGGAGAAAGCAGGGAGGCTCTCCCCGCTTGGGTACTCCAAAGCTCAACCCCTCTCCAATGTAAGAGTCCTTCTGCCAGTCTTCAAAGATCTGGAGAAGACATGTTCATCTCAATATTCGAGACCTGAGAGAGTGAAGCCCTCAGAAGCTTTGGGCCTCTATGACTTCAAGAATAACCTTTTCTTCCTCTTATCTTATGGGCAATCTCTTTCTATATTGAGTATGGGTTTTTTTGCCTCTCATCAGCTTCCATTCTCGGATCTATTTTTCTTTTTTTTTTGGTAAAGCAATTGCCATTAAGTGTCCAGGATCCCACAAATAAAGTGTTAAGTGTCTGAAATCACATTTGAACTCGGGTCCTCCTGACTCCAGGACCAGTCTAGCTGCCCCAATTTTCTGATTTCTTGTGACAAACATCTCCCGTTCTTCCAAGCCAACAGCCTTTTCCTCCATTCTGTTCTTTTGACTAGTCACAGTCCCAACTGGCAGATGGCTACCATTCAGGCCAGATGGAGGAGGATGGTCCATCACTTCCCACCTCCAGCCCGATCAGAAGCCCCTATCCCTGGAAGATCACATGTTCTTTAGCTGGAACGGACCTTCCATCTTTCTGTAAAGACGGCGGTGTTGAGCCAAAGCTTTCTCGAGGGGGCAAGTTGTCTGGAGCCCACTTCAGCTCTTCAGAGATACATTTTCATGACCTCTGACGTCATAGGGCAATAGCGGGAGTAGAGCCGGGCCAGCAGTACCTTAGAAGTGACCTCAAAGCTGACGCTCTGGCTCTTCTTATTCCACACATGGACCGCGTAGGTCTTATTCAGCAGCGTATGGAACTCCTGCAAGCTGATGTCTTCGAAATACCTCTTCCAGTTTTGCCATGTGATGGGGTAGAAGGCTTCCTGGGGCAGGGCGTGGACCCCTTTGCAGCTCCGGCGATCCTGGAGGCTCTGACTACCGCACCACTTTTTGAAGACGCGGGTCAAGAGCTGGGGGCCCTGGTGGCCCCAGATCCACCCGTTGTAATGATCCACAAAGTCCTGCATGCAGAGGTGGATGAACTTGTGTCTGGGCTCGAAGGCCAGGAAGGCCCCATTGAGCACATACTTGGACTGAATGCCCAGGGCATTGGTGAAGTTCTTCAGATTTTTCAGGACAATGAAGTCTGTATCCAAATAAATCCCCCCAAACTTCCACATAATGGCTATTCTAGCAGCGTCCGAAAGGGTGGGGAGAAGGTACGGATGCCATCTTTGGTGGAGAAAGGCATACCAGCCAGCTAAAGGGGTGCCCTCAAAAAGGTCAGCCAGGTCCAGTGGCTGGAATTCCACATTGGAGAAGCAGCTCAGCAGAGAGATGCCCAAGTGCTTGGGGAGGGTAGAGTTCCTACCAACCAGACCCTTCATGAGG
>JAJPUD010006912.1:0-34931 GCA_023553655.1 Myrmecobius fasciatus | reverse complement strand
AAAAAAAACTATCAGACTAGAATGAATATTTTTTACCTTGTGCTAATCAGAAATTCTTTGTAATTATAAAGTACTTTTTTATTTAAAAAAGTTAACATTCTAGAATGAATATTTTTTACCTTGTGCTAATCATAAATTATCTTTGTAATTATAAAGTATTTTTTATTTTAAAAAAATAAGCTACCAGACTAGAATAAAGGTAAATACACCAGTGGGGGCTTGTGAACTATGGGTTGAAAGGGAAGCCCAGAAAGAACACCTGGTCTTTCTTAAACTTGCTGTGTCTCCTTGAGAAGGTGCAGTGGACAAAGTGCTGGGCCTGGATTCATTTGTGAGAGTTTGAAACTGGCCTCAGATACCCACTAGCTGTGTGACCCTGGGCAATTACTTCACCCTGTTTGCCTCAGTTTCCCTATATGTAAAACAAACTGGAAAAGATTTTGAAATGGCAAACCATTCCAATATCTTTGCCAAGAAAATAACAACATCATCTTTAAGGAAGTGTTATGTGTTAGAGCCAGAAAGAAATGTTTCTGTGAAGGAGAAGAACATGGGCCGGTTAGCCCTTTGCCATATTTGGTGAAGGGAGTAAAATGCATTTAAATAGAGTGGCTGACTCAAACTTGGCCCAGAACCAGGTCTTGAATGGCGTCCACACCAGAGTCCATTATACTGACTCCATGCCAAACCAAGCATTTTCCTGAGTTACTCCCCAAAAGAATCATCTACTTAGTCTTAGAGCTAGAAAAGTTGAGAAATCAGTTCCTTCAAATGCCTCATTTTTCAGGTAAGGAAACCAAGTCAGGCCAAAGTCCTGTGATTTCTCTGATACCTTAAAACCAGATTTTCTTTGGAGAGTTGGGGTACTTATATCAACTGTGGGGAGGGGGGTACTTAGAGTCTCAAAGATCCATACCATGCTTTCCTTGGGCAGATGTGCTATCCCCAGGGTAGAGGGCAGAGCCCCCCCTTTCTCACAGGATAGCCCACTGTGCTCAGCCCCCCACAGCAGGCCTGAAGGGATAAGGCTGGGGTCTCTATCACCAGCTGGTGCCCCTGGGACAGCTCCTTGGGCCCAGCAACACCTAGAACCCCCAAGGTCTAGTCTCCCCTCATAAATCCTGACTGGTCCCTTCTCCCGATTCCCGCTTGAGGGGCTCAGGAGCTCACACCAAGCTATTCCCGGTCACCTCCCCTTCGGTCTTCCTTAGAGAGCTCCTATTCCTTTCTCATGAAGCTGAAACCATCTGATTCCACTTCTGTGACTTCCTGAAGGCCCCAAGTAGCCCTTTGCATAGAAGGCTCTGGATTGAATGCAGACCCTCCCCAACTTCCTAACCCAGGGTCCTCTAGGGTGCAGTGAGACCCAGCCTGTTCCCCATTGCCTTAGCTCTCTCCTTCCTAGACCCTGGACTCCAGGAGGAGCCAGTTTTGGCTAGCCAGCTCTTTGGCTGAAGATGGTCCAAGTATCAGCTCTTCTCTCTCCCCAATCACAAGGGGCTGAGAGATGAGGACTTGGTTCTTCATTTTATACTCTTATCACCACCATCCCCTCCCTCCCAAAACACACACATTTTGCTCTACTTCATCTGTAAAATGGGAACAATAAAAGGCCCTTTGCAAGCTCTCAAGCCTCCTGGAAGTATAGTAAAGACGGGATTGGATATGAGGGGGTGATAGGTGTATGTGCCCAAATGAGGTCCTACAGATAGAAAGAAGGAAATGGCAAAATTAAAAGCCTCACGCCAGCCCTTAATGAGTTTAGATTTTACTGGGAGGTAGAGTAACATCCACAAATGTAAAGCAGCATGAAGTAATTTCTAGAGCACTAATAATTAGGAAACTGGGGATCCTAGAACAATAGAACCCCCCATTTTGGGACTCTGAGCTCCAGATGTCAAGTGGACAGAGCATTGCCTCCTTTGCACAAGCACTTCCATAATGCTTGGCAAGTTCTGCTCCTTCCCTGGGCCTCAGTTTCCCCAACTGTAATACAAGGGAGATTGGGCTGCTCGATCCAAGGTGCTCCCTAGTTCTAATCCTAGGCAGATCCAAACCGGTCACCCTTCCTTGAGCAAAAATCAGAAATACTCCCCCATGGGCAGCAGCTAATGGTCAGTTAGAAAAAATAAAACTCCATCTGGTTCCTTTATTTCCTCTGTCATGACAACATGGGCCAGGCACCCATGGAATTCCCCACAGCTACTTTCATTTGGAGAGCACTGAATGATTAAATGCTGTTTGGGGAGGGAGGTTCATGAGCTCCGTCTTCTGAGAGCAAGGAGCTAACTAACCTCCTGTGTATTAGGGAACTCTGGAGTTGGCAGGGTAAGTGTAGGGTAACCCAAATTCAGAAGCATGGTCTCAAGTGTGCCCCCCACCTGATAAAGGAGTACAAAGAAAGCCAGTTATCCTGAAAGAGTTTGTGTTTTTTGTTTGTTTGGTTTTTTTTTTTTTCCTTTTTGCTGAGGCAATTGAGGTTAAGTGACTTGCCCAGGGTCACACAGCTAGGAAGTATCTGAGACCATATTTGAACTCAGGTCCTCCTGACTTCAGGGCTGGTGCTCTATCCACTGTGTCACTTAGCTGTCCCCTGAAAGAGTTTAAAAAAAAACAATATAGTTCATAGACTAGGCTCAGAACCCCAGAATGAGTAGATCCAGATGGACCGATTTCTCAAGCCACTTGGCCCACCCCTGGCCTTTTTCTCCGAGGGGAAGACCTTACCCCTTATATACCTCTGTGAAAGAAATCACCTGGTCTGTCACTGGTCTGTCGAGTTCCATGTTTCCTTTCTCCTCCCCAGATTCCTCTTGAGATCACCCACTCCCTTTTCCCTTCCAGGCTCTGGTCCATCCCTCTCCTTATGGGCTGCCTTCAGACATACCAGGATCACCCACTCTTCCAGGCTGTTGGCGAACACTTCTGGATATACTCTCTTCTCTACCTGTCAAGCTGCTCCTTTGCTGGCTGAGCCCCTGTCCTAGGGGTGAATACATAAATTATACATGCTCTAGCCCCCAAGACCTCTCCCCTCCTTGTCCTCCCTGCCAAGGATTCCCCTCTGAGCATCTGGTGTCTCCCAAGACCTAGTATCTAGCTCCACCCTCTCCTTCCTGTCCCTCCCCCAACTCTCATCCTCTCCCACGTGAACTCTATCTCTCTCTTTGGTCTCCCTGCCACTGGCTCCCTCCATTCTCCTCCAGCCTCCCCCTCAACCTCTCCCCAGGTGATCTTCCTAAAGCTCAGAACCGCCAAATGGCTGAATCACTGGGGAAACATCTGGAGCATCATTGAGGATTGCCTGGGTAAGTCAAGGAACAGTTCCCAAACATTTGGACAATCACACGAGACAAAGGAAGTGAGGTCGGAGCCCCCGTGCATGACATGGCAGAGGGGAATAATAAGAAAACCACACATTTAGAGAAAAGCAGAAATCCTAAGGGCCGTGTTACCCTTGAGACCCAGGACAGAGAAAGAGAGTGAATGAGAGGCTTCTTAACCAACCAGCTGGAAAACCAGTGCAAATGAAGCATCCTGGAGAGATCTCACACTCAGCATGGTGACCCAGAGCTCAATTCCTCCTCTTCTAGTCTTCCTTCCTTGGGGGGAAGATACCACCATCCTTCCAGTCTCATGAGTGACCTTTCCCATGCATCCTCAATCCTACCTGCCAAATTCTGACATCTCTACTTCAAAGACCCTTCAACCTGAGCTCCTTCCCTCCAGTCCCCTAGCCTAAGACCTTAGGCCCTGATCACCTCTCACAGTAACGGCCTCCCACCCGACCTCAGCTCAGGCCATCCTACACACAGAAGCCAAAGTAATTTCCCTTAATTGTTCCTATTCCAGAATGTTTAGCCAATCAACTCCAGCATCTCGAATTGCTTTTGGGATAAACTAGAAGCGTCTCCATTTCTTGTTAAAAAGCCCTGCACAAGCTGGTCCCTAATCCCTGTCCATCCTCCCTGGACACTGTACTGCCATTTGACCAAACTGACTCAGAAGATACTGCCTGGGATGTACCCCTCCTCTGCCTGCTTCTTAGAGCCTTGAGCTCCCCCAGATCCTCCCTGAAGCTCTTCTGATGTCTCCTAGTTATCAATACTTTCCCTCAGAATTACTTTTCATCCATCTTCTATTTACTTCTCTGTGTATCTGTTGTTTGATAATGTAAGCTTCTTGAAGTCATGGACTTTAAAAAAATACTATTTATTTTATGGGATGACTCTCTGTTGAGGGAAGGGGGATGAGAATGGGCTAGAGGATACTATGGCAATATAAAAAACCAAGCAGCAGTTTCGTGTCAAAGTAGAGTGATCAATGGGCCTAGAGTCAGGAAGATGAGCTCAAATTTGACTTCAGACATTGGCTGTGTGACTCTAAAAAAGTCAGTTCGCTTCTATTTGTGTTGGTATGGTCCATGGGATCATTAAGAATTGGATACTACTGAACAGTAACAAAAAAAACTCAGAAGATATCACTACAACTTATTTTTTAAAAAGATGGAAAGAATGAAGGGATAGCAGTAAAGGGGATGTGTTATCAAGAGTATGTTTATGACAGGAAAAAATAATGATAAATATTGGAGGGGATGTGGGAAAACTGGGACACTAATACATTGTTGGTAGAGTTGTGAATTGATCCAACCAATTTGGAACTATGCCCAAAGGGTTCTCAAACTGTGCATACCCTTTGATCCAGCAGTGTCTCTACTGGGCTTCTATCCTAAAGGAGAGAAAAGGACCCACATGTGCAAAAATATTTGTAGCACCTCTTTTTGTAGTGGAAAGGAACAGGAAACTGAATGGATGCCCATCAGTTGGAGAGTGGCTGAATAAACTATGGTATATGAATGTTATGGAATAATATTGTTCTGTAAGAAACGACCAGCAGGAGGATTTCAGAGAAGCCTGGAGAGACTTGCATGAGCTGATGCTGAGTGAAATCAGCAGAACCAGGAGATTATTATACACGGCAACAACAAGACTATATGATGATCAATTCTGATGGATGTGGCTCTTCTCAACAATGAGATGATTCAGGCTAGTTCAAATGATGTTGTGATGATGAGATCCGTCTATACCCACAGAGTGGACTGTGGGAACTGAGTGTGGATCAAAACATAGCATTTTCACTTTTTGTTGTTTGTTTGCTTGCTTTTTGTTTTCTTTCTCATTTTTTCCTGTTTTGATCGGATTTTTCTTGTGCAGCATGATCACTGTGAAAATATGTATAGAGGAACTGCACATGTTTAACATATATTGGGTCACTTGCCAACTGGGAGAAGGGGGAGGAAGGGAGGAAAAAAAATTAGGACACAGGGTTTTGTAGGGGTGAATATCAAAAATTATCCACATATATATTTTTGAAAATAAAAAATTATATTTTTTTAAAAAGGGAAAAAAGTATATTTTAAAAACGGTTCCTACCCTTTGATGCAACAATACTACTATTAGGGCTGTAACCCCTGGAGATCATAAAAAAGGGAAAAGGACTCATTTGTTTTTTGTTTTTTTTTTAAAGCTTTTTATTTTCATAACATATGTATGGGTAGTTCTTCAACATTGATCCTTACAAAGCTTTCCTTTACAAATTTTCCCCCTAGTCCCCTCCCCTCCCCTAGATAACAGGAAGTCCACTACATGTTAATTATATTAAAATACTTGACGAGTCGAATATATGTATACATATTTCCATACTTATCTTGCTGTGCAAGAACCATCGTATTTACATGAACAAAAATATCTGAGAAAGGAACCCAATGCAAGCAAACATTGATAGAGATCCTGGAAATGTTATGTTGTGGTCCACATTTCACATCCCTCTCTCTGGGTGTAGATGGCTCTCTTCACTGAACAATTGGAACTGGTTTGAAACACTTCATTGTTGCAGAGAGCCATGTCCATCAGAATTGATCATCATGTAATGTTGTTGCTGTGTATAATGTTCTCCTGGTTCTGCTTACTTCACTCAGCATCAGTTCATGCAAGTCTCTCACAGACCTCTCTGAAATCGTCCTCCTGGTCATTTCTTACAGAACAATAATATTCCATAACATTCATATACCATAATTTATTCAGCCACTCTCCAATTGATGGGCATCCATTCAATTTCCAGTTTCTAGCCACTACAAAAAGGGCTGCCACAAACATTCTTGCACATGTGGATCTCTTTCCCTCCTCTAAGATCTCTTTGGGATATAGGCCCAGTAGAAACACTGCTGGGTCAAATGGTATGTACAGTTTGATAACTTTTTGAGCATAGTTCCAAATTGCTCCCCAGAATGGTTGGATCCGTTCACAGTTCCACCAACAATGCATCCATGGAAAAGGACTCATCTGTAATAGCAATGAACTGGAAATCAGAGGGATTCCCATCAACTGGGGAATGGCTGAACAAGTTGTGGCATATGAATACAATGGAATATTATTGTTCTATAAGAAGTAATGAAGGGGCAGCTAGGTGGCAGTAGATAGAGCACCAGCCCTGAAGTCAGGAGGACCTGAGTTCAAATCTGGTCTCAGACACTTAACATTCCCTAGCTGTGTGACCCTGGGCAAGTCACTTAACCTCAATTGCCTCAGCAAAAAGCAAAAAAAAAGAAGTAATGAGCAGGCTGATTTCAAAAAAGCCCGGAAAGACTTACATGAACTGATGCTGAGTGAAGTGAGCAGAACTGGGAAAACAATGTATACAGTAACAGCAACAAGATTATGTGATGATCAATTATGATGGATTGAGCTTTTCTCAGCAATACAATGATTTAAGACAGTTCCAAAAGACTCATCCATTCACATCAAGAAAAAAAAAATTAAGGAGTCTGAATGCATATGGAAGCAGACTATTTTCACTTTCATACATATTATTTCACTTTTTTTTCTTTCTGGTGGTTTTTCCCTTTTGTTTTGATTCTTCTTTCACAACATGACTAGTGTATGAATGTACAAATATAAGCTATACCAGATTGCTGTCTTGGAGAGAAAAAGAGGGAGAAAAAAAAAGGAACTCAGTCTCATAAAAGTAAATGTTGAAAGTTATATCGATATGTAATTGGAAAAAATAAACTACAATTAAGTGGGGGAAATTGAAACAAAACAAGGAAATGGGACTTTTTTTTTTTAAGTGTATTTTATAGATTTGAATTCCTATTGAGAGACAGCATAGCCTAATGGGCAGAGTGCTGCACACATATTCCTCCTGGTGGAAGGGAGGGGCTTCCTCACTTTGTCCTTGTATTCCTGGTGCCCAGCCCCATGGTGGGCACATAGTAGGTGTTTAATAATTGCTTGTGGGATCGGAGTGGTGAAGTTCCCAGGCTACAGGAGACCAAGCCAAATATTAAGGTCCCAACAGCTCAAAGTCTTTCCAAACCACTGAGCACCAAGGAAGTCTTCCTGATTGATTCCCAATCACAGTTTGTTCTTCTAGACCCTTTGCAAGCATATTAAAGCCAAAACCTGGCTCAGAGATCACAGGAACTGAGTGGATCTCCAGATATTGGGAGATGAAAACCTTGCCCGAGGCCCCAGAGACTCATTAAAGGTCCAGTTTCCCAGGGCTCCCAGAGAGAGCAAGGAAGGGGAGTGTCTCCATTTTTCCTGCAGGACAGCCCAGATCTCTCACTAAGCCCCTGACAACTCTTAATGCCTGAAATGTATCCCAGTTGCCTATAAACTCAAACTAGCAAAACAGCTCTGCTTACCACAGGAGAAATTAATAACTCCTGCCATTCACTCCCTCTCTCCCCAAGGAGGTTAGAGAGCTATATCTGTGGAGGGAAATTCCACACCAGAAGCACTCTCCACTGGACTAAAAAATGAATAACTGACATGTCTAGAGTGTTTCTAAGGTTTGCACACACATTCCCTCAAAGTGGGGGAAAGAAGGAAGGAAGCATGTGTTGATACCTACTATGTGGCAGGTACTGTAGAATTACTATCTTCCAGCAGCCCAGGAAGAAGATGCTATTGTTATCTCCATTTTACAAGTGAGGAAACTGAGGCAGAGATGGAATGATTTCCCCATCATCATCCAGCTAGTAATTGTCTGAGGTTGAATTTAAGATCCCAAGCCCAACTCTTTCTCCCCTGTACCATATGATGGGAGGGAAAGTGGAAGATGACCGAGGAAACCCAATAATAATAACCTTTTATTATTATTCTCTGGTTTTTCCTTTCCTCGTGTTTCCTAAAAGATTCCTCTCCATAGTCCAAGATTCATCCCTTAGAACTAAAAATGACCAAAAAGAGAGGAGAGAGCATTTCAGCAAAGTGACACAGTAGATATGGGGGTCTGGATATGGGGGTGAGGAGGTAAGGAAGGAGGTAGGTCCTGGGGTCACAATATGGTTTTCATTTCAGAAGAACTGACTTTCCCAGGAGGACTCTGGAGATTGTTCATTGCCAAGAATAATTTCACTCTCAGATTGGCTGGTCCTTGGCCTCTATCCAACCCTGGTCATCACGCTTGATGTTTTCAACTCCAGGAAAGACTATCATCAAACTTTCCCCACAGTTCCATTCCCAGATACCTCTCTTACGCCTCCTCCCAAAAGCAACCCTTAATAGCTTTGAGAGCTTCCTTAGTTGAAAGGAAGGAGGGGAGGGAGGGAGGGAGGAAGGAAGGAAGGGAGGGAGGAAGGAAGGAAGGAAGAAAAGATGATTAGATTTTACTTTAAGTGGAGGCTGGAGAGAACAAATCCTTGGCCAAGTTTTCTAGCCTCAATTAGGACCAAAATTAAAACAAAAACAACAACAGCTTTTGCTATAATAAAGTTTCCTTGTTCTTAACAATGTCCAAATTCCAATGTGTTTCTTCTTCCAAAAGCCACTGGGGAAAACCAGATGGAATCCTTCCAAACCTCCTAGAACACATGAACTGCTGGGCACAAGATCCAGTGGTCAACTTTCTGGGCTTTTATTTTATTACAAAATAGCATAGTTCTATAAGAAATGGTCAGCAGGCTAATTTCAAAAAGGCCTGAAGAGACTTACATGAACTGATGCTAAGTAAAGTGAGTAGAACCAAGAGTTTATTATACAAGGCAACAACAAAATTAGGTGATGATCAACTGTGGTGGACTTGGCTGTTTTCAACAATGAGGTGTTTCAGGGCAATTCCAAAAGACTAGTGATGGAAAGAGCCGTCCACATCCAGAGAGAGAATTATGGGGACTGAATGTAAATCACAAGATAGTGTTTTCATCTTCTTTTGTTGTCATTTGCTTGCTTTTTGTTTTTCCCTAAATTTTTTCCTCTTTCCATCTTATTTTTCTTGTGTAGCCGATAAATGTGGAAATATTTTTAGAAGAATTGCACATGTTTAACCTATATTGGGTTATTTACTGTCCAGAGGAGGGGGGAAATGGGAAGGGAGGGAGAAAAATTTGGAACACAAGGTTCTGCAAGGGTGAATGTTGAAAACTATCTTTCCATGGATTTTGAAAATAAGAAGCTTATACACACACACACACACACTCAAAAGAAATGACATGGTTTAAAAACTGGTATGGGGTAGTGGCTAGAAACTGGAAACTGAAGGGATGCTCATCAATCGGAGAGTGACTGAATAAATTATGGTACATGAATGTTATGGAATATTATTGTTCTGTAAGAAACGACCAGCAGGACGATTTCAGAGAGGCCTGGAGGGACTTGCATGAACTGATGCTGAGTGAAACGAGCAGAACCAGGAGATCATCATACACAGCAACAACAGTATTACATGATGATCAATTCTGATGGACATGGCTCTCTGCAACAAAGAATTGTCTCAAACCAGTTCCAATTGTTCACTGAAGAAAACCATATACACCCAGAGAGAGGGAAATGAAATATGGACCACAACGTAACATTTTCATGATCTCTATTGACATTTGCTTGCATTGTGTTGCCTTTCTCTGATTCTTTTTTTTTCTTGTAGATAGGATTTTTCTTGCATAACTTCTCAAGCATTTCAACATTATTAACATGTAGTGGACTTCCTGCCATCTAGGGGAAGGGAGGGGACTGGGGGTAAAATTTGTAATGGAAAGCTTTGTAAAGATCAATGTTGGGGAACTACCCATATCTATGTTATACAAATAAAAAGCTTTAATAATAATAAAAAAAATTCAGAATTCAACAAGCGGAAACTAATGATTCTATGAAACATCAAAATATAACAAAACAAAATTAAAAACATAAAAAATAGGAAAAAAAACTGGTATGGGCAGGCAGTGTGACCTGGTGGACAAAGCCAACTTTAGAGTCAGGATGACTGGCATTAAAGCTCCAACACATTAACTGTATGTTTTCTGTTCCCATAATCACCAAGTCACTGTCTATTACTATACATTTTAGATGAAATGCCCTCAGACACTTCAAAATTCAAGGTGTCCAAAATGACTCATTATTATTACCCCGTTTCTGGGGAGGAAACCACCCTGCTTTCAACCCCAAGATTTCCACATCTTGATACCTCACTTGAAAGCACCCCACAGGTCCAATAAGTAAAAAGTCTACACAAAATTGGTTTTCTTGCTGTTTTTCAGCCAAAAAGCTCCACCTCCAAGTCAACAACAAAGTACCCTTCCCTCCTCTTTATCCCTGGTTCCTGGAGAATTATGTCCTGTGAGAATAGAGACTGTTTGGTTTTTGTATTTGTAATCCCTCTATGTAGCAATCAAGGCACAAGAATTACAGAAGTCATGGAATCACAAAATCTGGGAGTTAAAAGACTGAAGCAATCCAATCCCCAAACAAAAAGAAATCCCTTCTATAAACAAATGATCATCCAGTCCCTTCCTGAAGGCCTCCAAGGAGGGGGAGCCCACTTCTCCTGATGACAGCTGGTTCCACTTTAGGAAGATTCCTGGCCCTGCTTCCAGGGGCCAAACAAGCCAGGGAGGGACAGATTTAATTTTTCTCAGGCACCTCCTTAGGTCAGAAAGTGTTGTGGGTTTTTTTTTAACTCTTTCCAAGGGAAGAGATGAGAATTGGAACCAGTAAAAATCTAAGTTCAAATCCTGCCTTAGATACTAACTGGCTATGTGATTCCAAGATAAGTCAATTAACCCCTTTCAGCCTCAGTTTCTTTATCTGTAAAATATGGGTGATGATAGCACCTACCTTTCATTATATTAAAAATTATGTAAAGTACTTTAAAATCTTAAAACTAGCTAGAAAACTAAAGAGAAAGCAAACAAAATATTATAATTATTGGGGGTCGGAACTCCCTCTCGGATTAAAAAACAAAAGTTCACAACAGAAGGAAACTTTTACCTGAGGTTGGTAAAAGTGAAAATATAACTGGTATTTTCCAGTCCAAGTTCACAGAGCCCCTTGAATACAATCTCCCCGACCCTACTCCAAGACCTATGGTAGCAGAGGGAACTTTCTAGGAGTTCATAGACTGAAGAACAAAGTCCCAGAGCCAGCTTGTTCTCCCCTACCCACCCCCTAACACTGGGCAAGTGATGGCGAGAACTGGACTGTAAGTCAGAAGTCTATATCCTATCCTTTCCTCCTCCTTTTGTTCAAGAGATGTGTGACTCACTGAATCTCTGGTAATTATTTGCTTTCTTTGGGGGGGGGGTGGAGAAGTAGGGTTAAGTGACTTGTCCAGGGTCCCTTGCTAATAAAGTGCCAAGTTTCTGAGACCACATTTGAAGTTCTCCTGATTCTAGAGCAGGTGCTCTAAGCACAACACCACCACACTTATTTTTCTTATTTGTAAAGGCAGGTGGGTTAGAACAGTAACACAGGCAGTTGGTTGCCCTCCAACATTGCCTCCACCCAGAAGAAGGAAGCTTATCTCTAAAAATGTCCCTGGGAAGGAGTTGGCCCTTTCCAATCTGACTAAAACAATAACTCAGGCATGACTAAAATTGAGGGAGGGAGTTTTGGAACTGGGAGGTCCTAGTCATAGGGAGTGGGGATTTTATGGGAAAGGAAAAGGCTTCCAAATTGGAAAAGGAATGGAGGCCCATCAATCTGGGAATGGTTGAACAAACTGTGGTACATGAAGGTAAAAGAATATTATTGTTCTATAAAAAATGATAAACAAGGTGATTTTAGAAAGACTGGAAAGCTTTATATGAACTGATGCTGAGGGAAACAAGCAGAACCAGGAATACATTGTATACAGTAACAGCAAGGCTGTGCGATGATCAACTAGGAAAGGCTTGGTTCTTCTAATCAGTTCAAGATCTAAGGCAATCCCAATAGGTTTTGGACAGAAAATGCCATTTGCAACCAGAAAAATATCTAAGGAGTCTAAATGTAAATCAACACATGCTAGGTTCACTTTTTTTCTGGTTTTTTTTTTAAATCTCTCTCATGGTTTTTCCCTCTTGCTTTGATTTTTCTCTCCCAACATAATACACATAAAACAATGTGTATTAAAAGGAAAAGGCTTCCAGCATGCAGTGAAATCCAAACTGAATCTGGGGAGCCAGAAAGGCAGGTGGGAAGAGAGAGTATTGGAGATAACAGTAGAGGCAGAGTCAATGTAAAGACATTAAGGAGGCTGCTTCAGGATGTCAGAGGACAGGAGGGTGTGGAGAAGGGATGCTAGATAGACTTGTTAAGGAGCAACTCCTCCAGAGATGTGTTTGGTCCCTGAGGTAATAAGGGAAAGGAAGTTCAGACTAGAGCTTTGACTTAAACCCTTTGGCAGCTGAATAGAGAAGGATGGATTAGAGGCAGGGGGAGATGCCTGAGGCAGAGATCCAGTGAGAAGCCAGGGCAGAGAGGGGATTAAATCAAGAGGAAAAGGTGTTAGCTTCCCGACCTGACAAAGTACTGGAGAAGCATGTCTCCTAGGTTTCCAGCCTGGAAAACTGGGTGCCTGAGGCTACCTTGGACAGAAACAGGGGGTGGATGCTGAGCACCCAATGAATCCTAGATTTGAGGAAATGCTCTGTTTACCCATCAAAGATGTTTGTGATGAGATGAGTGACCTCTGTCTTTAGTCCTGAGCCTCAGTTTCCTAATCTAAAGGGAAGAGATTGAGGTTGGACATCCAAGGCTCTTCTATCAGTCCACAGATATTTAAACTCTCACTGTTGTGGAAGCATATTAAAAATCTTTTTAGTAAAATTGAAAATATTATTTCACAGAAACAGCAAGCATTCTTTTCTAGAATTTCCTAGGAGAGGATTCTTTCTAGAGTTTTCTAGAAAAAGACTCCTTTCTGGGGTAAGGCAAAAGGTCTTAGAGAAATGGATTAAAGGTGGAAATCCAATTAACCTTTGAACAAAGAAGGCTTCAAGTGTTTAGGCACAGCCTTTTAGTTGGGAAACCATGTGGTAAAGTGGCCTGGAGTCAGAAGTCACTCACCTTTTTTAGTTCAGTTCTGATCTTATATATTTCCTAACTGTGTACCTCAGTTTCCTCATCTGTAAAATGAGCTAGAGAAGGAAGTGGCAAACCATCCCAGTATCTTTGCCAAGAAAACCTCAAATTCAGTTAAGAAGAGTTAGATGAGACAGGAACAAACGAATTAACAACAAAACTTGGCCAGGAAAGGGCAGCCCTCTTTTGCCTAATTCAGGAACTTAAAGAGTTCCTCTTTTGGTTCTGAAGAGATTAACAGGATTGAGGACTCTCACTGAACCTTGGAGAGGAGTGGTCCATGATGGAATAGAATGGATGTCCTAGGCATCAGGTACTCAACTAATAAGTAACTTGTAATATTATCACTCTTGATTACTTTGTCTTTAAATTCAGGGTATCTATTGATTATAAAACTGTTTAAACCAGATTCTCCTGCCAGGAAATTTATGCAGCTGCAATTACTTGGAAAAGGGCTCATTTTTACACATGATCCATAACAGATTTCCCAGGCTATAGCCAGGTGATTGTGGGAAGAACATGTGTGGGTCCAGCTAAGGAAAGGATTAGGTGTTTATACAGTGAAGAAGGGTAGTCTTGAGTGTGGCTCAAAACCTAGTAACACAGAGGAGGAAATGGGAGACCTGCTTGGTCCATAAGAAGTAGATGATCATCTGAGAGATCTAGTTGAGGTAACATGTAAGATGGGGGCCTAGGAGAGGAAGACCAGGGTCTGTGAGTGCTGTGGGGGAGGGGGAGGGTGCAAAATGGAGGACTCCATCTATGGGAGGGGGAAGAGTTCATGATGGAAAAGTCTAATGGCTGCTGAGGAGGAGAGACTAGGCTCTTTGGAGAAAGGGATAATCTCATCCATTCAGAGGAGAGGATGAAGGTTCTGGAAGAATGAGAGGGAATCTAGAAGGTCTCAAAAGAAGACAGTTTTTAGTTAAATCTGTTCAGCCTCAAGACCAGTACTTCTAGGACTCTTTAAACCCTGAATCTATAGAGGTCAGTTGTGGAAAAGGGGTGAGGGTGGGAAACTCCTCAAGGGAAGAATGGTTCTTACCATTAGGGTCAAGTCTGGTTAGCCTCCCCTTAACTGTTCCCACATCCCCATCGAATGGGAGCACAGCCCCTCCCCCAATGGGGCTCAGGTGCTTGTGGGAGGAAAGGAGACTCCACCTCTAACTCCACCTCCCCTGAGAAGTGGTAGCCACTGGGGATGTTCTCTTAATCCTGGAGAGAGGGAGAGGGAGAGAGAGAAAAAGAGAGAGAGGGAGAGGAGAGAAGGAAAGAGGAAGGAAGGGGGAGGAAGACAAAATGAGAGAGGGAGATGGGGAGATGGAGGAGAAGGGACAGACAGGGTCGGGGGAGGAGAAAGAGAGAAAGGAGAAGGAAGAGGGAGAGGGAGGGAAAAGGAGAAAAGGAGAGAGGGAGATGGGGGGAAGGACAGACAGAGTTGGGGAATAAGAAGAGGGAGAGGGAGAGGAAAAGAAGAGAAGGAGAGAGGAAGGGGGAGGAGGAGAAAGGGAGAGAGGGAGATAAAGGAGAAGGATAGAATGGGGGCAAGAGAGAGAGGGAGAGAGAGGAGAAGGATAGAATGGGGGCAAGAGAGAGAGGGAGAGAGAGGAAATGGGAGAGAGAAAGGGAGAAGAGAAAAGGAGAGAGGAAGAGAGGGAGATGGGGGGAAGGACAGACAGAGTGAGGGAGAGAGGAAGAGGGAGCTCATGTGAGTGTTATGCATTGATCCACCCAATATGTGATAATTACCAACTTTCTATTGTTGGATGTCACATAATAATGACGAGAGTCCAATATGGAATCACTTGGGCCAAGTGGTCCTGATACCCACAGAAAGGAGCCCCTTGTACTTTTCCACTCTCTAGGCTGCAAGCTTTTTGCTTGGATGAGTTCCTGACTTGCTGCAGGGGCCTTGAGCCATTTCTGGAGCTGCCGCCATGGTTCAGTTTGTTGGCCTCTTAAAGAAACTTCGACCCAGAACTCCTCTACCTCTTCTTTGTCTGGCACCAGTTACCTGTTCTCAACTAAGTCCCTTCTTGGGGTATAGGAGCCACCTGAATTCCCAACTTTGCCCCTGCTTCCTCCCCACCTTCCAGCATGTGGGGACAAGCCTGTGGTTTCATGTTGTCACACAATGCATGCATGTGATTTATTGGTCCTCTTGCTGAGTCATCACAGAACAAGAAAGCTCATGATTTTATCTTTCCTAAAGCACTTATTTTCTAGATACCCAGAGTCCCTGTGTTTGCTTTCTCTTGAGCCCCTGAGTCATGAGGGCCAAATAAAGCACAATGGTGATTGATTAATCACCATTTATCTAAAGGTTTCCTGTTCGGCATCCTGAGCTAGAAGAGATCTTGGCAGCCAGGGGGAGGATGCTGCTGTCACATTAGCTATGGCAAGCCATTTAATCACTGGCTGCCTCAGTTTGCTCCTCAGTAAAATGGGAATAATAAAAATGATATGTGCTTTGCAGAGCCATTGTTGAGGCTCAAATGAGATACTCTTTGTAAAATGCTACATATATATTAGCAGGGATTATTCTTAACAACAGTAACCATTAAGAAATGAATGATAGTAATAGGTCTGTTTCAACAGTAACTTCTGAGGCAATCTTGTGGAAAGTCACTGGGCAATCATTACATATATTATTTTCCCTCCCCCTACCCCCTCTCCTTTGCCAAGTGGGGAAACTGAGGCTCATACTCTCTGGAAGGAGTCAAACCCAGGTCAGGGAGATCATTTGGAACAGTGGAACAGGCACTGGATCTGGAGCCAGGGTTCTGAGTTCTGCTATTCACTAGCTGCATGAAGTTAGAGAAATCCTTCCCCTTTTTCTGGACCACCTTTGCACTCAGGACAGTCGGGAGGTTGGCCCTTAGACCATCTACCAAGAGAAGCCCCAAATGGGTCCATGATTTAGACAGAAAACATAACCTCACAACGAAATTGGAAATTACACCTCAATTACACACACAGGAAAAAGTTCCTGATTAAGCAAAGATTGGGGAAGATCACAGGAGAAAAAATGGACAATTTTTAAAATTTTATCTTTTTTTAATTTTTAAATTTTTTGAACAATTATGATTTTATAAAACTAAAAAGGTTTTGGGGTTGTTTTTTTTTTTTGTTTTGTTTTTAGCAAACCAAGCTGTGTAGTTAAGATTAGGAAGGAAACGGTTAACTAGGGGAAAAATACTGGAGTAGTGCTGAGAACCTGTCATGTCAGAGCTAGAGACAGTTCTCAGAACATGGAAGGGGCTCCTTCTCTACCTCTCCTGGTCCTCTACAGAATCCTTCATTCTCTCCCTTCCTTTCATCCAGTCCCCAACCACACTTACGTGTTACTACGTGTAGTAACATTTGTTATTTCATTTGATCCACATAACAATCTTGAGAGGAAGGTGCTATCATTAGCCCCCAGATGGGGAAACTGAGACTGGCAGCAGAGAAGTGACTTACCCAGGAGTCAGATAGGTAGTTTAAACTCAGGTCTTCCAGTCTTTGGACTACTTATTTGCCTCAAGTGCCCTTGATCTTACCCCAGGCTGTTTTGTCATGCAAATAACCCCTTCTAGCTAGCATCCCTAGCTGCTCCCTTCTCCAATCTCCACACACTAATGATCCCTCACCTGCTGCTCACAAAGCCCGGATGTCTCCCAGCCTCAAGGAAGCCATTATGCCCTTGGAGCTGTCCTGCCTAGTTCAGGCAAATCCACTCCTTTCACTGATCTTTTGGAATTAGGCTTCTGGCTTCATTCCCACTGATGCCATCCCTTTCTATGGCACTAGTGAGGCTGCAATTTCCCAAGCCACATCCTGGAGGCTCCTCCACAGAAAGACACCTTTGAACTCTCCCCTTAAACTCTCTCTCCTCCAAAATTTGCTAAACCTGCTCTTTCTGGGTTCTTCCCCTCCTCATCCGCTAGAGCTTCTCAGCTAGACCACCTGCTCCCAATGGCTCTCTCCCAGCTCACCTACTTCTACCCTCCTTTTCAAAGTGTTGTTCATGACTAAATTTGGGCTTTCTTGGCAGAGAAACAGAAGTGATTTGCCATTTTCCTTGTCAGCTCACCTTACAGATGAGATTCTGCTGAAGCAAACAGGGTGAAGTGACTTGTCCAGGGTCATACAGTTAGGGAATGTCTGAGGCTGATTTTGAGACTTTCTGAATGAAAGTCTGGGGCTCACCCAGCTGCCCCTTTCAAAGCAATGGATGTCACTTAAGACTTTATCCAAGGCCCTCCAGTCTTTACACACACTCTCTCTTAATCACCTTCTCAGTCCCCATGGACTAATTATCTTCTCTACCCAGATGAGTCCCAGACTTATCTACTGTAGCCTGGTTCCTGTCCCACAACACCCACTGCCCAGAAAACATTTCAAATTTTGTGCCCAGCAAGCATGCAAACTCAACTCATCCAAACCAGAACCCAGTGTCTTTCCCCTAGCCAGCCTCCCCACTATTGTCCCAGCTCGGGTGGCACTGCCAGCTGCTTGGGGGTTGACCCATCCATCTTCCACCCTGGAGATTTTGCTACAGCTCAGGTGTGACCAAGTCACAGCATATCCATCCCCAATCTAGTGACCCCCCCCCCAGTGCTTCCAGATCAAAAGGCAAATCTTGAGTTTGGCATTTAAAAACCAGTCCAAGTCACCTCCCATCTTTTCTCTCGAGTTTTGTTATATTATTCTTTTTCATGGTCTCTGCAAATCAGCCAAGCGTGCCTTCTAACTAGCTCTCACACCCCTCACTCAGCTCTGGGAATCCTCTCTCTGTCAAAGGTTCAGCTTCCCACAGGATTACCTAGTATTATATATATATATATATATATATATATATATATACATATATATATATATATATATATATGCATATACATACATATATATGTATATATACATATATATACTGGGTATATATGCATATATACATATATATATATATAAAATACTAGGTAATGGGGGAGTGGGAGTGTGTGTATATATATATATGTATATATATACATACACACATATGTATGTATATATATACACATACACACATATATATACACACACACATATATATACACATACACATATATATATATATGCACACACTATATATATAGGTGGGATACAAAAGATTAATTCCTATATAATGTGAATTGATTTTTTTAGCATCCCACCTGACAAAGAGTGGGCTTTTCATACACACTTGCTGCTGGATTGATCAAATAATTGATGGATGGTCAATGCTAGAGAAGGAGCTTAGAATATGGAATATATCAGAATTAAAGAGAGCTTTGGAACATGGAATATCAGTATTGAGAGGGAACTTAGAACAGGGATTGTCTAAACTGGGAGAGAAATTAGAAATGAGAAATGTCGAAACTGGGAAGGAGTTTAGAACAGGGAATGTAGAAGCTGGGAGCGAACAAGTCAAATCCAGGTCAAAGGGACCTTAAATCAGAGAGTGTCAGCTGAGAGGGACCTGAGAACAGGAAAAGTTAGAACAGATATTGTCCGGCCGGGAAAGACCCAATTCAGTCCATTTTCCTTCCATTAAGTCCTGCCGTGTGTGCCAGAACTGGCACTAAAAGCACTCCCGTCCCTAAGGAGACAGAGTTGAGTCCACTCCCTTGACGTTTACAAATGGATAAACTGAGACCCGGCCCCGGTCCTCGAGCTTGCCCTTTCACATTTCAGCTTCCGCAGGCTCCTCACAGACGGACTCCCTGCTCACCCCACCTCCCACCTCCTGGGCACCCTACTTTATTCACAGGTGGTTTGAGGGTCCGCCGCCGCCCCCCCTCCCCCAAGCTATTGTCTATTTTCCTGTTACCCCCTCCTGCGGCGCTGGGCTACAAGCCACCACATCCCTCGGGACCCCGGGCCTAAGGGCGGAACCTTCAGTTGTAGGGCGCGGCCCTTTCCCCAGGGGATCCGCGGGGACCCTACTAGGCGCCGAGGCACCTGCAGTCAAGAGCTAGAAGCAGCACCTGGGGGTGGGGGGGTGGGGTCACTGAGGGAGGATGGAGGGAGGGGCTGGGGGGGAAATTGGATATGTTTGTGTGTGTGAGAGAGAGAACTGGATGTGGGAGGCGGGGGGGGGGGAGGATTGGACTTGGGGAGGTGGGAGGGGTGTTCTCTGGCCACCGCGTCCTGCCTCTGGCTCCTGCCCCACAGCCAGAGGGGTGGGAGATCGGAGGGACCCCACGAACCCATCGACCTTCCCTTCTCAAAGCCCCAACCTCCTTGGAGTCCCTCCCCGGGCAGCCCCGCTCACCTCCTCTGGGCTGGGGCTCCTCGGACCAGAAGGGAGGGGACTCCTCGGCTGGGCTCCAGTCGCTTTCCCCCCGTGCCCGATGTGCCCCTTGCCTCCTCCCCGCTGCCCGCTGCCCGCTCCTGCCCCTGGCCACGCCAAGCGGCCACAGCCCCGGCTCTGATGCTCCGGCTCCAGCCAACTTGTAGCTGCAGCCAGGAGCTCGGCAGGGCGCCCCCACCTTCCCTGGGCCCGCCCAGCCCCAGGCCCTCCCCGCCCCCCGGGCTCTCCTCCTGACTCCTTCCCTCCCCTCTTCCCTCAGCCGTGGAGCCCTCCAGGCTGGGCGCCCAGCTCCGGTTTCTACTCTCCCCAGAGTTAGGGCCAATTAAGGGGCATGAATAATGAACGCTGATCCCTGCGCTTAGTCCCGATGCTCTTCCCACCTCAACGCCCCAACCTACTGCCTCAGTGACTCCCCTTCTCACACCCTCCCCCTAGGGACCTTCACGCAGTGCCCTCGCCCCCTCCCCAATCGCACCTACAACTCCCCCCCCATTACATCTCTTTCTCCTCCACTTTTGGACAGCCTGCTCCCCCAACCCAGCCTCGCCCCGCCCCCCATTTCAGTAATGCCTTCCCCCTCCCACTTCCACTTAGACTCCCTAGGTCCTTTAAGGTAGAGCAAAACGGCCACCTCCTCCGGGAAGCCTTTCCTGATTTCCCCGGTCTCTAACAAAGGGGCTCTAACCTTTTTGGTGCCATAGAGTCTGTCCAAACTGTGGAGCCTTCAGGAGTCAATTTGGGTGGTGGTGTTTTAATCACAATGGAAGGAAATGCTAAATTTCCTTTAGAAGTGGAAGGGGAGGAGGATCTTTCCATCCAAGTTCACTGCCAACGGTTCTACTGCCTTTCCCCCCAACTTGTACTTTAGATGCTTTGTGTGCACGCACACAGACATGTGTCTCTCTGGAGGTGTGCACACGTGTACACGCGCACCCCTATATGTCTATTCCGTTTTCTATGTGTAGTTGAAAACCATCATCCCCAGCACCAAGACTGCCTGGAACACAGTAGGTGCTTAATAAATGCTTTGGAGGGATTGATTAAATGATGACCGGGAGGCCTGAGGTGAGGGACTGAGAGAACCAGCATTGGAGTCAAAAAGACCTTCAGGTGGCTGTGTGATCCAGGCGAGTTCCTGTACCTCTCTGGGTTGTAGGGTAGAGGAGCTGCTTTTGTCGTGGCCGAGGGAGTTTCTCTATGAAGAGGTCCTGACATCAAAATCAGACCTTATGGGACAGGACCATGGTCTTATGTCAGAACACTGGGTTCAGGTCCTACATGTCATTTATTAGCTGGGTGACTGAGGGCAAATCTCCAACTCACAAGTTTCCTTCCTTGCAAACCTTCCCTAATGGATGAGCTCCCAAGCGCTGGTGAAAGCTCCCTCCCAGCTTTGACATCCCTTATTCTAATCTCCCTCCCAGCTCTGACATCACTTCTTCTAAGTCTCCTCCCAGCTCTGGCATCAACTGTTCTAAGCTCTGACATCCCCTGTTCTAAGCCCCCTCCCAGATCTGATATTCCCTGTTCCAAGCTCCCTCCCAGCTCTGACATCACTTCTTCTAAGTCCCTTCCCAGCTCTGATCTCCCTGTTCTAAGCTCCCCCCCCCCATTCTAAGCTCCCTTTCAGCTTTGATATCCCCTGTTCTAAGTCCCCTCCCAGATCTGATATTCCCTGTTTCAAGCTCCCTCCCAGCTCTGACATGCCCTGTTCAAAAGCCCCACCCAATTCATCCCTGTTCTAAACTCCCTCCCAACTCTAGCATTACATGTTGCGTGTTCTAAAATTGTTCTCAGCTTTGACATTCTAGGTCCTTTGGTCTTAGGGCCTTTAGAAGTCAGTTCCTAGCACCTAACCTTCCAAACCAGATGCCAAAAAAAGTGGCTGGCTTTAAGCAGCTCTATAGAGAGACTAAAGCTGAATATATACATATGAGAGTCCTCTGCCCAGAGATGCCCATTGAACCTATGGGAGCTGATGAGATTTTTCCACTTGTGACCCCTTTTCACCTGAGAAGACCCAGGTATAATCGAAAACAAATCAAACATTGACTGATAATATATCATCATTTCATGGCCTCCACGTTCAGTTATGGGAACCACAGTTTCAAAAGTTTTAGTATTGAGAGAAGAGAGAAGATGGCCCTAGAAATGAGTAGCCTTATGAAACATGAAGTAGGACACGTGGTCCACATCCTCCTGCACCATCCTCTGCTTCCTCTGTTTCTCATATGTGTCCTTGATGGCCCCCTCCCCCAAGCACTGAAAGTTGACCTGGACAACGGACACAAGAGTATCCATTAGAAGAATTGTGGCAGGAGGACCCAGGACCATTTCTTCCCATCTAATCTTCATCCAAAAAGTGAGAAGGATGAGATGAAGAAGAGTTGTTTTCCCTTCACTATTTTGTTTCCATTCTCTCTTCAACATCCATCATAATCTCTTACTCCTTTTCCCTGCCCACTGTTCCTTGGAGTCACCATCTGTGTTTCCCATTCTACCATGAGCTCCCAGGAGGCTGGAGGCCCTCTGGGCTCTCAGAAGGAGAAGAAAAGAGAGAGAGAAGAAAAGAGAAGAGAGGAGAGGAGAGAGAGAGTGGATGATGGGAAGGTGAGAGAGAGAGAGGGAGAGGAAGAGAGGAGGGGAGGGATGGAGAGTATGAGGGGGAGAGAGAAGGGGAAAGAGAAAGAGAGAGAGGGAGGGAGAGAGAAGAGGAGGAAGAAGATGATGAATAAGAAGAGAAAGTGGGAGGGAAAGAGGGAGAGAAAATACTCTCATGGGAGATTCAGGATCACACAAAATATGGAGACAAGTAGGAAAGCTGTAAGAATAAGAGCCCCAAATATCCTTTGAAGGAACTGGGATCAATTAGCCTGGGGAAGAAAACCTGAAGGTGGCCCGATTTGTCCCCTTTGAAATTTGAAGAGCTTTCACAGGAAGAAAGGGTTTGCCCCACTCTGCCTGTTGGGGACCTTGGGGAGGGGCACATTCCATTAGCTCCTCCTAGAACAGGCAGGGGCCTGGTCAGGAAGCCATACCTCTGGCCAGGCTTGTTGGACAGCAGCCAGCCCTGGCTCTCCTTCAGCTCTGAGGTTCCCCAAAAGTCCTGCAGTAACCTAGTCTCTCCAATCTCCACCTGGTGCACTACTCCAGGCCCTGTGATCCTACAAACTAATGGGGTGCATCCTGAGGACCCTGCCAAAGTTACAAGCCGCAATTCACTTAGAGCTTGTAGCGAGGTGGGTTTCCCTTTCTGTAACATATCAGTTCAGGAGCCCAGGATGGCTGAGATCCACAGCTGGCCTGATCCTCCCTGCTCAGGACCCAGGTGAGGATGCCCAGTGAGGAAGCCCTCCAGCCAGGCTGGAGGAGAAGTAAGCTCGTGAGTCCCTAGATCTTCCAGGGCCTGTGAGGTCTCAGAGGGACAGGGGCTTGCTCATGGTCACAAAGCTGGTGGGAACCTAAAGATTTGAAGCCAAGGCTTTCTGACTCTGTCTCTCCACTTCGAGCATTTGCCCAAGCTGTGTCCTCTGCCCCGGACGCTCTCCCTCTGCCCAGGATCTTCCCCCCTGCCTTCCCTGACTTCCTTCAAACGTCAGCTAAAATCCCACCCACAAGAAACCTTTCCCAATGTCCCTTACTGCCAGTGCTTATCTCCAATTTATCAGGTGAGGGTCATTTGTATACAGAGGTTGCCATGCTCTCTCCTGAGGGCAGGAGTCTTGTATCTTTCTTTGTACCCCGAGTGCTTAACATAATGCCTGGCACACAAGAGGCGCTTAATAATAGCACTGCTGTGCTAGGAGGGCCCTCAGAAAGCTTCAGACCCCACCCCCACTTTATTAGGAAGAGGAGAGGAAAATGAGAAAGCTGCTCCTCACCGGATGCCCAGTAAATTTAAGACCTCTCCCTTCTCTTTCTTCTTCCTCCTACCCCTCACCTCACCCCCCCCATCACCTTCCAGTCTCATGCAAAAGGCTGCAACCTTCGGAGTTCATGCAAAACTCCATGTTCCCTTTGGCCCCTGGACTGGGGAGTGTCTGCCTCGAAGGGGGTTCAAAATCTGAGTTTGAGAGGTCTCTGGGAGAGTGCTTGGGGGAGATGTAACAGGGGAGGGTCCTGCTTCTCTGTTACAAATATCAGTGAGGAGCAGGAGGGACAAATCCCGGATCTAGATTCAAATCCTACCTTTGTGACTCTGGGGAGGGCAGTTCCTTCTATAACAGAAGGATAAGGTGCCTTTTGCTCTGGATCCATGAGCTCCAGACCCTTTCCCCTATGTGAGGGGACGCAAGACTGGGAGGGTGTCTGACCCTGAGCACTATGGAAACCTGGGGTCAAACCCAAGTCCTTCCTCCTGTGGCCATTCCCCAGAACAAGCAACTCATTCCTCACATCTTGACAAAGCCCAGCAGCCCTCCAGCCCCTGGGGGCAGCTAGCTCAGCTCCCATTCTCAAGATGATAAACAGATTCCAAAGCAGGACAATCTGATCTGTGCCCAGCCCTCCCTTCCTGGTGCCTGGCAATCTCTCTGCCCTTCCCCCATGGACTCCCTCTTTCTTTCCATCCCTCCCGAAGCTTCCCAACCCTCTCAGCGGGAAGATGACAAACAATAGCTCAAATAATCTTATGGTTTACAGAATGCTTCACAGACATCTCATCCTTACAACAACCCTGCAGGGAAGGTTTTTACCTTATCCCCAAGCTCCCCAAGCCTGACTCTCCCCACCCCCACCCACCCTTCTTCCAGACCCTAGATTTGGGCAGAGTGGGGGTCCTCCTCTTCCTTACCCCCATATCCAGTTTGTGTCCAAATCTTGCCTTTTCTGCCTTCTCTCCATCTCTTGGATGTGCCCCCTTTTTCTGCACTCCTGCACCCACCACCCCACTTCAAGCTCTCATCAGTCTCGAAATTATGGACTCCTGTTGGATATCCCTGCCACACACTCTCATCCAGTCAGTCAGTCAGTCAACAACTTTTACTCTGGCCCAGGTGCAATGCCAACTGCTTGCAATACCAAGGTAGGAGGGAAACAGTCCCTGCCTTGGAGGAGCTGACATTGTATAGGGGAGAAAGAATTACACCCAGCTTCTGGGGTTGGGTTTTCCCAAAGCCGGGATCTGACCATGGTCAAAGAACTTCCATGGCTCCCTATTACTCCCAGGACCTCCCCCGGGGCCCTTCCCACCTTTCTTGAGTTCTTACACTTTACCCTCCCTCTGTCCTCCATCAGGGGCAGTCATAAAGGCCATTTGCAGTTCAGCATGCATGAGTTTCACTGTTTCCTCCCTCCACGTCTTTGTGCAGGCTGCTCCCCATGCTTGCCATACCCTCCTTCTTGGAAACCCCGGCTTCCTTCAAGACAGTCCAAAAGCCCACAGGAGTTCTTTACGAGTTCCTTTCCAAAGTGACCTTTAGAGTGTTTGAGATACCTACCTATAAGTAAGGGCCACTTACTTAAGAGGGACATGGCTAGAGTTTTGGTCTTGAAGTGAGTAAGACCTCAGATATAAGCAGTTAGGCAGACACCGAGTAGCTGTATAGCCCTGGCTCAAATACAGGTGGCTAGGCAGACACAGACAAGTCATTTCCCTGAAGGCTGCCTCAGTTACCCCACCTGTAAAATAAGACTCACAATAGCACCTCCCTAGAAAGGTTGTTTTGAGGATCAGCCAAGATAAAACTTGTTGAGAATGTTCCACCATGGGGCAGCTAGGTGGCTCAGTGGATAGAACACCAGCTCTGAAGTCAGGAAGACCTGAGTTCAAATCTGGCCTCAGACACTTAACACGTCCTAGCTGTGTGACCCTGGGCAAGTCACTTAACCTCAATTGCCTCAGCAAAAAAAAAAAAAAAAAGAGAGAGAGAGAGAGAGAATGTTCCACCGAAATAAATATCAGTGGGTATGAGAATATCTTTTTTTCTCCTCCCTGTAAGGCCGCAAATTCTCTCAGGGCAGAAACTGCTTCCCCAGGATCTTTGTATCATCCCATAACCAGTCCTTGGACCGATAGATCCCTTCTTCCTGACTGATTTTGGCTGTTACTTCCCTTCTGAATTTGAAAATAATGGATTTGGACCGAAGGCTCCCAACACCAAATTCAGTGAGATCCTGAAATGAAAATTGCATTTTGCAAGCCATAGGACTATTTGAGCTATTGTTTGTCATCTTCAGCTGAGAGGATTGGGAAGGCTGGAAAGAGAGAGGGAGTCCATGGGGGAAGGGCAGAGAGATTACCAGGTACCAGGAAGGGAGGGCTGGGCACAGATCAGAACCCTGGCAGGTTCTGTTAGGTCCGAAAGGCCTGGAGGGAGCTGAGGGTGGGGCAGCAGAGTCTTTGGGAAATCGTTCTGGTTTCCTGTCAATTATTCCGGATTCTCTATGAGGCCGGGCCTTTCTAGGGCCTGTCAGAGGAAAGGCTGATGGGTAATTTTCTGGGCAAAAAGGATGTTACTTAGAAACAGATCAGAGTCCATGATGAAAGCAGGGAACTTGAGTTAGAATTCTACTGTTGCCATTAACCCTTTCTATGACCACAATCAAGGCACTTGGCCCCTCTGGGTCTCAGTTTTCCTTTTACTATTGGGTGTGAGTATTTCTAAGGTTCTATTACCCAGTAAAGCAAAGTGGAGACCCATGGAAACTGGGGAGCTAGGGCAGAATCTCTTCTCTGCACTCACTCTGTGTCCCCTCCCTGAAACTCAGTTTCCTCCCCTGTAAAATGGGGAGGTAGGACTATATAGCTGCAGGATTTACTGGCAGTGGGAAGGGGCTAATCAGGTAAGCCAGGCCTGCTGTCCTTAGGTGCCCTTCTGACTTCTGGCCCACTGAAGCTGGCTTATCTTTATCTCTGCCTTGATTTCCCTGCTGGGAACTCTCTTTTGGGATCTTCCTGGTCAGGCTCAGCCTGAAGATGCTGCTGGGAAGGAGGAAGGACTAGAAGACGGTGGGCTGGAGTGAGCAATGGCAGTCATGAGGAGACCTGCTCAGCTGCTCCCTATACAAAATGCTTCTGAAGTCCTTTGCACCCGCCCACAGTCACCATCTTGGCAAGTCAGTGGGTGCCCCCTTCTTTTGGAGAAAGATCTGTCCCTCCCGGCATCCACTGACCCCCTGAAAACCTTCTGCCTTTGGTCTCTCTGAGGACTCAGGATTAGGGAGAATCAGAGAACGAAGCCACTTTTCTCCTCTTATTCAGTAAATATTTATTGAGGGCCTGGTACGTGCCAAGCAGGAGCCGACAGTTTATTAGAGAAACATCATGTTCCCTGATGAATAAATACAAAATATATACAATGTCAATATGAAGAAACTGGGGGGGGCGATTTGGGGATGGGGGAGATTTCTGGGAGGACATGGATCCTCAGCCATAAAGATGTCCATAAAGAAACTGGGGATTCAGAGAGGCACAAGTGAAGAGGGAGGGCATTCTAGGCAGGGGGCACAGTTGGGGAGGACAAAGGCAAAGAAGCAGGAGATAAAATTTCACATACAGGAAACAACACATGAAAAAGTGCTGGGAAAGGACTGGAAAGACCAGTCCTGGAGCCAGATTGGGACAGGCTTTATGCCCCTCTGGCCGGTAGGAGGTCAGGGATGGAGCCCCAGGGTCCTCTGGGGTGCTGGGGACAGGGTGAGCAGGGGCCTCCCAGAGGGTCTGGTGGTGACTTAGGCAAAGCAAGCTGGGACCTGCCCAGAGAGGAAAAGGAGGAGGAGGGAGAAGGGGGGAGTCTTCCTGGACTCCAGACTTCAGCTTTATGCTGGAGAGGGAGTTTCCTGAGAGTTAGCTCAAGATGGGGAAGGTGCAAAGGTAAAATTGGAAAAAATTTTATTAGAAAATTTTAAAATGGGGAGGGACCCAGGAGAGAGGGCTTCCCCCTCTGGGCCTCAGTTTCCCCAGATGTCAATTTCAGGGGTTTAGCTCAGAAGGCCCCTGGGCAGATACCATAAGCACCTCATAAATGCTTGTTAACCAGCTGCCCAACTCCACTGGCTCTGTCCAGGGCCGGGTAGCACCTGAACATTGGCTGAGGGACCCCTAGTGTCTGTGACTGATGGGTATGTCCCTGCTTTCACGGGCTGTGGCTTCCCAAGTTCAAGAGGACCTACCAACCTTTGCCAAGCCCTGGCTCTCTCGGCACCTTCCTGGCCTGCCATGGCCTGGCTCCTCCCACAAAGCAGAGGGATGGTGCAGTGGGCAGGGTCGGGTGGCTTACCCTTAGACGAGGGAGGACCTTGAGCATGGCCTTCCACCTCAGCCTGCCTCAGTTTCTTCATCTGTAAAAGTGGGAACTCAGCAGCACCTACCTCCCAGGATTGTCAGGAGGATCATATGAGATGTTTGTAAAATGTTTGTAAGTTTGAGCTTATCATCAAATGAAACCAATTATTTCTTTTTTAAAATTAATGCTTTTTATTTTCAAAATATATACATAAATAATTTTCAACATTCACTTTTGCAAAACCTTATGTTCCGAATTTTTTTCCTCCCTCCCTTGCCCCCACCTCCTCCCCTCGACAGCAAGTATGCTAAACATGTGCAATTCTTCTATACATATTTCCACATTTATCATGCTGCACAAGAAAAATCAGATCAAAATGGAAAAAAGAAAAGAAAAATAAGCAAACAACAACAAACCAAGTGAAAAAAAAAACTATGTTGTGATCCACACCCAATCCTCTCTCTGGATGCAGATGGTTCTCTCCATCATGAGAACAGTGGAATTGGCCTGAATCATCTCATTGTTGAAAAGAACCAGTCCATCTGAATTGATCGTTGTATAATCTTGTTGTTGCCGTGTGCAATGTTCTCCCAGGAATCAATTATTTCTAACTATAGTTATCTGGCTCAGCGGCAGGAATTCTAGGGGGAAGCACCGGCTTCATTCCTCAGGAGGTGGGACCCTCACATTTGGCTCCAGGCTCTATCCATATCATCTTATAGACACATACCATAAGACCCAGCTTCCTAAACTGTGGGGCCTCAACTAAATGCAGTGGTTGTGAAATTATGATTATCAGTAAGTGTTTAATTTGTATTCCTATTTTATATATCTCTACACCTGGGCTTTCATAAAAGTTTCTCAAGTGAAAAGGGACTTGCAAATAGAAAATGTTTAAGAAGCCCTGCCATAAAGGGCATGGAAATACACAGTGTAGAGAATATTGACTGTGAGTTACTTTCAAGCTTTAGTCTCTTTGAAGTCAATATTTATGTTATTATTATTTTTTTTTTGCTGAGGCAATTGAGGTTAAGTGACTTGCCCAGGGTCACATACTAGGGAATGCTAAGTGTCTGAGACTAGATTTGAACTCAGGTCCTCCTGACTTCATGACTGGTGCTCTATCCACTGCACCACCTAGCTGCACCATTATTTATATTATCTTTAAATGAAATGACTGTCCAGGAGATACAGAAGCCAGCCCCCATTTAGGTAGATTTTCAGTTTGGAAGTGTTTGTGCAGATGAGAAAAATGGAGCAACAGGAACAGAAACTGCAGGAGGTGGAAGTGATGCAGAGAAAAAGACAGACACAGAGACAGAAGGAGACACAGAGACAGGAGAAGACAGAGAGACAAAGAGAAAGAGACACAGACAGACAATGAGGGACAGAGAAACACAGAGATGGGGGAGACAAAGAGAGACAGAGATAGAGACACAGAGCAGAGATAGAGAGAAAGAGACACAGAGACACGATAGAGAAACACAGAAATACACATACATACACAGAGAAGCACAGAGACAGAGGCCCAGTAAGATGGGACAGAGAGCTGAGACCCAGAAGGAGTCCCATGGGGCTGAAGGTTTGTATTAGAAGAAAACTTGCCGGCTTTTCTGCCATCAGGGAGTGACTCTAATGCTTCTGCTGCTGCTGCTCACAGCCTGGGCGGCTCTTTAAGAGGTGCCAAACGCTGATCCTCACAACAATCCTGGAAAATCCCTTCCGGGACCCCAGTGAGGGGCTTCCCCTAATTCACTTGGCAGAAATGGAAATAGGCAACATCCCCTCAAGTTGAACAGCTCATAACTTCATTTGTCATCAGCATTTTAAAATCATAAGTAAATTCAATCAACGTGTCCTTGTCCAAATAAGTTGCTCTTTAATTTCTATCAGTCCAAATAGGTTCAACTGTGTTGTCCATCTGTGGTAGGTCCGGACTTGAGACAGACACATCTCCGTTCCTTTAAATCCACAGGCTCTGGTGATCCTGCTTCCATTCCCATCACTGGACTAGAAAATGTTCTATTAAGAGTTCTCAAGGTTCCTCTAGGAAGCCTTCCCTGCCTCCCTAAACTACGTCATTTTATTTCTAGAGACCTCCCAGATCTTTGGTGAGATCTCCTCATCTCCAGGCAGTATTCCAGCCCTCCTTTTCCTCACTGCCCAACTACTGACCATTCTCTGTTTTGTGTTCCAGGGTTATTTCCCTCGGATGTACAAAGACAGGAACGACCTCGATTTAGGGTTGCTAAGTCCTTGGCCCATGATTGAGCTCTATCTCCTTTTATCTTGCTTTCTCCAATTCCTGCTCAAATGCATAGGAAAGCCAAAGAAGTTTGAGAATGGAGACCTTGGGCACCCCAGACCCTGGAGCCTTGGAGTGTGTTGGGAGAACAGGAAGCAAAGCATCTCTGCCCTGTTCTAAAATGTCAGGAAGGTACAAGCCTCCAGGGACTAGGGCAGGGAAATCAAAAGCAAACTCGTCACAGAGTCAGTTATCTGGACAGGAACTCCTGCTCCTGTCCTGGGTTTCAAAATCTTGTCACTTGCCTTGGAGGTGAAAAATGAGACTTGCGCTCTCAGAGGCAGCAATCATGTGTCTGGGTTCATTTCCCTTGCCTATTTATTGATCACAAGAGCTGAGATGGAGATGCTAAGAGTCTCAATGGACCATTAAACAAATGCACAGAGTATTCAGAAAAATCGAACAGTCTCATTCTCTTTGTGGGGGTCAACTTCAACTGACACTGGGGGCAAACCATCTGCCTTCTCTTGTCTGTTCTAAAATCTCCATGGAGTCAAAATTGAACAGAACAGAAATTTGAGAGAAAATGCTGCTTTTCCCTATGTGTCAGGTAATGGCTACTGCTTCTGAGAGAGCAGGAGAGCTGAACTATCTTGAGGGTGAGAGAGAGGAGGGGGTGTGAAACTATGGAGGACTGGGAGAGGAAAAGGGAAGTATTGATGGTGGACAGAGGAACTGAAAGGAAAGATGAGGCAAAAGCTTGAGGTGGGAGATGATATACCATTTCATTAAATGCCTTTTAAAAAAAACACATTGTATCTTCTGGCTGACTATCAAAGGTAAACATGGTGGAGGTGGGGGCTCATGAGCTTTGGTTTTAAGTTAATGTTGAAAGACACATTGACTACCTTGAATCTCCTGGCTTTAGGAAGGTCCAGGGAGACTCAAGGCAAGAACGTCCTTGTTTGGTAATCAGGTCTGAATCCACCTGACAATGCTTTCTCCCATCGCTTGAGCCCTTCTAGGCCTGGGCAGCAGTCCTAATTTCCTGCAGTTGTAGACATTAGTAGAAGGGAATGGGGAAGGTAAACAAGATTTACAGGCAGAAAAAAGATAAGAACAGCAAATAGTGCCCTATGCCTTTAGCGGAGAATTGATTACAAATATATAATAGAGGGAAAAGCCCCATCTCCCTCACCCTCTCAGAGGTTACAGCTGTACCAAGTACCTGTAACCCGGGGAAGCCAAACACACCTGCAGAAACAGGATTAAAGGGCAGAAGGTGCCGAGAAGCAAATTTAGACCTGTTATCAACAAAAACAACATTGAAAGACAACAAAATTCTGATCGATGTGCTCACTAAAGTGCCTTTTGGTAGAGAGGAAGGTAAATAAATGACATGGGGTCAGAGACCTTAGTCTGTAACAGCTGGAAGGGACTTTAAAAGTCACCTGGTGCAGCCCTCTCCTTCCAGCTGTCCGGGGGTGGCGAGCCAGTGTTCTAGTCCTGAATCCCTGCTTTGCTTCCGCCATGCTGCTTTCTACCTCCCACTCCCCTCAGTGCCACATAGTTAGGGCCAGGAGGAGCCTACTGGAGCAGGTCTCCATATAGGCAGCTCTGAAACCTGCCTCCCTGGATCTCCCACCCAATGGTTCGGCTCCAAAACCTCCTCACATCTGGCATTATTTCCCCAGTTTGGGGGCTTCTCCCCAGGCTCAATCATAGTATTCATCGTTGTGTTGGAGGATGGTTGGATGGCAGATGTGCAGCTGCAAGGAATCCCATTTTGTACAGACCAACTGCTTCATTCTATAGATAAAGACCCTGTAGCCCAGGAAGGATCCTGATCGAGAATCATAGCTCACCATTCTAGAACCCGAAGGGACCGGAGGCCATCGTTGTCCAGGTGAAGAAGCAGAGAAGTCAGTGACTTGCACGTGGTAGGTGCAGGATGTGAGTAGGGTTACTGCTCAGTCTCATCCAGCTGTCTCCCTCTATCTGTTGCTCATCCTGGTTACTCAGTGTCTGCCTCCTATCAGGGCCTTTTTGAGGTAAATTCAGTCATTCTCCTGGTTCTGCTTACTTCAATCTGCCTTCCAAAGTCTTTCTCTGCTTCTCTGAATCCCCCATGATTTCTTTTATATGTTATATTTTAAATTAATTTTAATTTAAAATTAAATTTTATTAAAAACTAACAAACGTATTTTTTCTGCCTTCCATCTCCTGCACTGAAAAAAGGAGGAAAAACTTTGTCACCAATACATTCATAATTTCTTACTGTACAATTACATTTGTGTAACACAATTTTTTCAACCGGTCTTCAATTGAGAGGTACACCCATTTCTCCATAATTTCTTCTGCACAATTACATTTGTGTAACACAATTTTTTCTACCGGTCTTCAATCAAGAGGTGCACCCATTTCCCCATAATTGCTTATTGCATAATTATATTCACGTTACACAATATTTTCAACCAGTTTTTAATCAAGAGGTACACCCATTTCCCCATAATTTCTTACTACACAATTACATTTGTGTAACATGATTTTTTCAACTGCTCTTCAATTGATAGGCGTGTCAACTTTCTTTCCAGTTTTTTGTAACCACAAAAGTTATCATTTGGGTTCAAAAATATCCCCTTTTACTAACTGTGTAGCCCTGGGCAAGTCAGTTAACTCCAATTGACTCACCCAAAAAAAAAAAAAAAAAAGATCTCCTTTGTAAAATATAAGATGAGGAAAGCTTGGCTGGTCAGCAGTTCTTTTGAAAAAGATCTGGAGGTCTTAGAAACCTAATAGTTCAGAAGAGGGCACCATATTGAACACTGAAAAAGAAATCAAAAAAGCTAATGGAACCATAGGTGCCTTGAGGGAGAAATCTTGTCTAAAAGCAAATATTAGTAGTTCCACTGCCTACCCTGCTCTGCTCAGATCCGATCTTGGCACTGTAGGAAGGTCATTGCAAGTTAGAAATGGTGGCAAAGGACAGTGAGATAAGACCGAAATGAGAAATAAAGAAACCTAAGACTTAGCTTAGAGAAGAAAATGCTTACAAAGACTGCTGTAGCCTCATATAGCCTCTAAGGCCTTTAGAGAACCTATATAGCATGTTGGACTTAAGAAACAGATGGACTTAACTCCTGCTTCAGGTACTTCTTAGCTGTGTCTCTGGGCAAATCAATCAACCTTTCTGTGCCTCAGTTTCCTCATCTGTAAAATAGGGATCAATAATAGCACTTTCCTTTCAGGACAGCTGTGAGGATCAAACAAGATAATACTCATAAAACACTTTACAAATTACCAAGAGTGATAAAAATACTGGCTACTCTTGTGACTTTACTAGCATGTACATCAAGATTTGGTTTCTTCTGCCCGGCCACAAAGGGTAGAGAAGCACATTGGGACTTGTTATCAAGTAAAACATTGAAAGACATCAGAACTCTGATCAACACAGAGTTGTGTGCAGCACAGATGAGGCTGAATATCAGCGTGGAATGAGGTATACATTATCAGAAGTGGCCAGAGTGGCGGTTGGTTTTGTCTCGGTATACTTTAATAATAATAGTGATCGCTAAGAGTAGGATCACTAGGAAGTGGTTGTGATATTAGAAAGAGATATTTTTTTATTTAAAAAAAAGCCAAAGTCCTTATAAAAGGAGCTGTGCTAAATTGGAACGGGCTGGCCCAAAAGGTAGGGAGTTCCCTGATATTGGAGATTTTCAAGCAAAGGTTGAACAATTAATTGTTGAAAATTTTTAAAAGCTCATTTTGTTTTTCTCTTAAAAAAGAAAAACTATTATAGAGCACCAGCCCTGAAGTCAAGAGGACCTGAGTTCAAATCTGATCTCAGACACTTAACATTCCCTAGCTGTGTGACCCTGGGCAAGTCACTTAACCCCAATTGCCTCAGGAAAAAAAAAGAAAGAAAAGAAAAGAAAAACTATTTCCTCTCCCCCTCATGTCACTTCTTCCCTTCTCTCCACATCATAAAAGAAAGGAAAAAGTCAAGCAAACAAATTCCCATATTGGCTATGTCTGAAAACGTATGTCTTCTGCATCTGGAGTTCATCACTTTCCTGTCAGGAGGTGGGCAGCAGGTCTCACCATTGGCCCAGCAGAATTGTGATTGCTCCTTATATTGATCAGGATTCCTAAGTTTTTCCCAATTGGCCGTCCCTTTTATGTGGCTGATATTGTAAACACATTTTTTTCTGGTTTTGCTCATTTCCTCTATATTGTAAACACGGTTTTCCCAGTTTTGCTCATTTCCTTTTTATTAGTTCAGATAAATCTTCTCTTTGGAACTTTGTAGAAGAAATTCTTGAATTGGGGAAGGTTTCTAAACATGGAGTCTGAAAACTTTGTTTTCTAAAAAAAAAATATAATTGCATTTCAATATAATCGGTTTCCTTTGTACTCCTCCCTTATACATAAAAGCAACAAAATCCCAGAGTTTTTTGGTCATCCAATGGAAATCCCCACCTAACTTCTCAAATACAAGTCTTAACTTGGGGGTCTCCAGTGATGAGGGAACAGTAGCTCTGAGAACTCTGAGGGTCTAGCTGTGCCTTCCCTCTCTCTGGCAAAGGATAATAAGTGTCACGTTCTCACTGACCGCAGCTGTGAGCCATCGGAGCGAAGGAGGATGAGAGGGGAGTCTCTGCAGATTTCAAAGGGTCACAGCCCATTCTGACACAGTGTCAATGGGGAATCCCATTAGAAGAGAACTTGTTTGGATGGATCTCAGTTCCAATCCCCAAACACCCTGCTAGAGTTGTAGGGTTAATCTAGGACCACATACTCCAACCTCCCTT